>QFEV01000441.1:0-20603 GCA_003316405.1 Thelephora aurantiotincta
CAGCTACGCGCACACGAGGTTCAGGAGTGGCAGGAAGGGATTGTAAGTGAGGATTCGGTGGAGCTCTGCGTCTATTAACAAGTTTTAGTAACCCGATGCTTGGCGAGACATTCGAGGACGCCAGGATGAAATTCATCGCGGAAAAGGTTTCGCATAATCCCGTCGTTATGGCGTATCACGCTGAAGGAGAAGGATGGGAGCTATGGGCGACGTCTGCTGGGCGGACGAAGTTCTGGGGTAAAGGCTTGTATCGACAGATTGCGTCGGCCCGAGAACTCACCGCTCGCTCCGTTCTTCAATCCAGGGAAGAGTCTCGAGATCATCCCCCTCGGCACGATACATGTCAAGATAGGTTACGATCATTACCAATGGTGGGTGTTCACGATTCAGTACCTCGTCCAGGAGATTAAAATCAAATCTTTGCTGTTGCTCCAGGAGGAAACCTTCGTCATTTATGCGGAACCTTATGATGGGCACAAAATACCTCGAACACGTTGGCGAAACTACCATCGAGAATGTCACTACAAACGATCGATGTGATCTGGAATTCAAGGAAAGCGGATACTGGGGTGCTGCAAACACAGTGTCTTGCACCGTTCATTCGGCTTCTGGTAAATCCTTGGCGAACCTTGAAGGCAAATGGGATGAAAACATCGTCCGGACCCTCGGCGAGTCACGCTTCCAACTAGTCTGGAAGATTTCACCCTTCCCAAAGAACTACAAGGACTATTATGGCTTTACGTCTTTCGCAATAACGCTGAACGAGATATCCCCAGATTTACAGCGGAAATTGCCGCCGACGGATTCGAGGTACAGACCGGATGTGCGCGCATTGGAAGAAGGGGACCTGGACACGGCGGAAGCCGAGAAGCAGCGAGTCGAGGAGGCACAGAGAGAACGTCGGAGAAACGGGAAGGATCAGAGCCCTCGGTGGTTCCACCAAGATGGTGACGAGTGGGTGTACAACGGTGGTTATTGGGAGCAGCGGGAGCAAGGGTGGAAGGACATCCGTCCCCTTTGGTGATACTCATGGACTTGTGGCCCTGTTCAGCTCGATTACCCCCTTGTGCTTAGATCAAGTGTTGAGAATATATCATAACACGGCATTACTGCACAACTCTGTTCTTCTGAAGTGCGGATATCAGGATCTAACTGGGCACACGGGTGGCCTCGTGACGATGGTGCGATAATCAACGAGTTCTCAGACGGCAATAGGCGCGGTCAAACTGGATCGATTATCGCACCGATTATTCTGATTCCTGTCGTCATCTGAGGGGAAAAGCGATGGGAGGCTCGCTTTTGGATCCTGTGCGACCTCTTTCGTGATACAATAAAACTACGATTTTTATTTATTTTACAACTGGAGCCAAAATTGAGGTGATAATCCGCCCAGTTTGACCGCGCCTAACAACGTCACTGGTGCCAGAGACACCGTTCGAGGCGAGCGTTGCTTCCGTCACTCTGAATCACGGAGACAGTTACAACATGGTCGAGAGGTGTGACGGCCATGGAGGGGGCGTGGCAGAATGGAGGATGAAGGCGATGCGAAAGTTTGCGAGCCGGCCCGTGTAGTAGTAACGATTGTGCGGGTCTTTTTTGTGACCATGCGGTTTCGGCCAAAACCCCAACATGGTCGCCACAGAATTGCGGCAGGCCGACGGATATCGGGTACGGATCACGGACCCCAGCAGTACCTCGTCAATGTCTCGTTCTTCTATGAAGTCCCACAACTGATCTGAAACTGCATCAGAGGTTAGCTCCGAGGAGAGTAGCAACACGCTCAGTTGGCGTCCCAAAGGAGGACACGATAAGAGGTGCCACCCCCCTCCATCCAGTGTCCGCTTGTAGTCAACGATAGACAAGGGCGTCGTCGAATATTCATCACCGAACCAGGTCCCACAAAACGGACGACCTCTTCACGGATCGCGGGCATTTTGACAAGGTACGCCAGGATCTCAGCTTATGGCAAACGCAGTTTGATTAAATGCGCGTTAGAACAACACAGTTGCGTCGCGACTTGAATTCGGACACGACTTGTCGTACTTGCGCAATGTTTATGTACCTACACCGATCCGCGAGGAACGGCGTATCCTCCGTCTAGCCGGGTTCCTCGCTGATCCTTGGTGTCGTGTGACCCCAATCATGAGCCACAGTTTGGACGGATGTGATCGCTATCGCCTTCGCTCTCGTGAATGGTGGATCGATCTCTGGCACGGAGATATGTAAACTCCGGGCTTGGCTGGGGTTGGTCATCACTCAATCAGAAATAAGGTTGGGAGGGTTACCTCGGGGTTAGTGTGGAGGCCAATCCCGACCCCCAAGAGTAAGAGGGAAATTGATATCCCGCCATGCTGGCAACGACGACGTGAAAAATTTACAAGTATGCCCTTTCGCTGCGGAACTGCACCACGCAAAGATTGGAGGTTCCTGCCGCAAAGGTATACACCGTCTCAGTCGTGCTGACAGCAGCAACAAAGATCATCTTACCGGAACAAATCCGACGGAACGCGGCTTTAGAGTGGATAAGACCGAACCGTGGATTTGGCGGGACGGAGTGCGAGATCTGTGGAGGGATGGAAATGGAGTGTGGGGAAGAGACTTGGGCGAGATGAGTTGGGAGATTGTCTGATCGAGGGCGCCGAACTGGAAATTCGGAATTCAACTCTAAAGGTATTTCGGAATCGGGGGATCGCGAGTGAGTTGTCCATAACATGACGAAACCTTTGATCATCCGAGCCCCAGATCAATGCTCGCGCGAGCACTCGCTCGCTCTATGCCAGAAAGGCCCGCAGCGAATATGATGGATGGTACAAGGATGGCGTTTTCTGAGGTATCTGGAGATTAGACTGGTACCGCCATTCACTGGGCATTGCGCAATTGTCTCGTGTGGTGAGCAATGATTGCGGGATGCGATCGATTTGTTCCATTCACCTCCTCGCGCTCAAACGGCCGACAAAATGGGTAAACAGGCCTCGGTGCTTGCTCTAATCAATGAAATACTTTATCCGCCCCGTACATCGGGTCACCCCCTCACCTTTTTCCCCTTCCCACCCTCAGTCTTACACAGGTGAACACACAGTGGCGACGGGCACTCTCAGCTCATGAGGAACAACGCACGACCTCGATCGCAGTCCGTCGGAGGAGGCGAACGTAACCGACAACACATTCCCAGTCCTGTCTCTCCAGAGGTGGTGTTACCGATGGTTAGTGCTGAATTGACGCCAAAAGTGCCGCTGAACTGACCCGTTCTTAGCACCACGTCTCTTCCCCTCCATCATTCCCATTCACCCCCCACCACACGGGTCTCTACCAAGACCCCGTGGAGGATCTTCTGAGGTCACTCACCGCCACATATCCCACCCAGCCCCTCCCACAACAGCATCAGTATACGCAACCGCAGGAGAGTGAATCTGGCCTCACCAACATGACGCTCCACCACCAACAATTGGATCCCACCACCCTGGCTTGGCTGCAACTCTTGCAGTCCCAGGCCCTCACGCAGCATGACCCCGGCGTCGGTAGTTCGAGCAAAACCCAAGCAGAAGTTCAGGAGCAACCTGGACAGCCACCCACACAATCGACACATCCCCCTCACAATCCTGCCAATCCAGAGGAGGAAAACGAGTCTGAGGCAGAACGGGCAGTAACAGCTGAAGATAAGCGACGACGAAATACGGCCGCTTCCGGTAACTCCTCTGCTGCTCCAAGGTGATGGTTATTCATTACCCGCACAGCCCGATTTCGGAATAAGAAGAAACAGTGGCTGTTGGGTATGGAACGAACCATCACGAGCCTCTCGCGTCAAGTGGACGAGTTGGAACGAGAGGCAGCTGATTTGCGACGAGAGAACGGATGGTTGAAGGAGATCGTGGTACTGAGGACACGAAAGTTGGCCGGTGGAACCTCGTTCAACTCGCCTGGGTCCCTGGGAGAGTCTCAGAACGACACCGGTCAGTCGGACGCTGGCAAAGGGAAACAGCGGCAACGGTGACCTTCACTCGTTAGGTTCCGAGTAGTACATACCGTCTCACTATCATTGTCATCATCTTTCCCTTTTGACGCTGTCATCCCTGACCCGATGTGTCGGGAACGCGTCGGCAAACTCCGACATGGCTTGTGGCACCCCCCGTTCGCGCCTCCCTGTTTCGTTTTGCTCTTTCTGCGTTCGGGAGAGTCTTGTACGCGGCGGGGACCATTTCCCCGCGATGGCAGGGTTGGTGCCCTCTGCTACCACGTTGCAGGGGTTGTCGCAATACGCGCTTCGGTACTGTCCCACCAATGAATCCACGTAGTCTTTCCTATTTTGCAGCGCGTTAGCGCCAAGTTTGCCGCTACTTAAAACGTGCGTCAAGCTAGTAAAGTGTGGCGGCCACTCTTGGTTTCATACCGACAGCATGCCACCAGGTTACTCTTCCTCTCACCGAGCCCTTGATGCCTCTCTCCTCGAACCAGAAGCACTGGTTGCCCCGGATGGGCTCAAAACCGCCCTGGCATCTATCGAAAGAGTCTGTTATCACAATGATTCCTCGATCATGGACATGATCGTGGGACTCAGTAGTCGTCCCCACGTCTTGGAGTACATCCTATCCAGTACGTTGTGTATGCCTGTGATCTCCGTGGGTCTGATCAAATAAACCCCTCTCATAGCCTTGAATGATCAAGCCCATGAGAGGTTGTCCAAGTGGACAATTTCCCGGTTTCCTGCCGCCGTCACACCAAACGTGGTGGAGGCTTGGGGCATAAAGCTCGTGCAACAATTGTCCTCTTCTTTGGTGCCCGTTGAAGGGGTGTCAACAGCTGAACACCGTAATGAACTTAGGAACTTTCGGAGGAAGGTCGACTTGTTTTTGAAGGCCTTGAGCGAGCTTGGGAGATTCGCAGACCGAGTCTCACTCGGTCCAAACGTGTCCCCAGTCAGCCGCAAAAGGTCCAACACATTAACGAGGCATATTCAACTCGATCCGTACCCCTTCGATTGCATGGGGATTTCGGTACCGGTGACGGAGGGCGAAGTCCGCTCGGTATCCAGTGACATCTTGACACAGATGCAGAGTATCCTGGGAGTTCGTCTGTCCCTATCCCTCCGCCACATCTCTAATCGCTAACCCGGCTTCAGCACTACTTGCTCGTCCTGAGGCTACCTCGGGTATCCGATGTATTTAAGCGCCAGCTCGAAGAAACGATGCCTGCCGAGTCCATAATCCAGCCGATCAAGGCTGCTCTGTACTTCGAAGACGTAGAAGGGTTTGGGGAGTGGCGAATTTTGTTATCGACAAGGGCGCAAAAGTACCTGCGAGAGGTCAGCCGTGGAAACGGTGCTATGTTCGAGATCGTCGCGAAGAAAATCAAGTGAGCAGAATCCTTTCAGCTCGTAACCTCCACGTCTCAACTCCGTAATAGGGAGCTGTCGCACGGCCACTTCTCTTATGACAACCAGAAGAAACTCACTGGTACGAAAACAGTCATCCCGGTGTACGAAGCCAAAATGACCGGCGACACAAGGCTTGTTGTGAGTCAACGCCACAGGGTTTCCTGGTCGGGCAAGCTAACATCTCGCTAGTACCGTATCGAATGCATCCCCGATGGCGAGGTGGGTTACTTACCAACACTTATGGCTCTATTCTCATGAACGTTGTTAGGGTGAAATTCAAGGTGTCTATCTTTTATAAATTTTCTGGCTTTTGTAACCGACCATTCATCAAATCCAGCAATCAGCATTTTCGGCATCTACACCCACGCCCAAATGGGTCACGGAAGTTTCTGGGATACCCTTAGCCGACAGCTTCAGAACAGAGGTCCAGATTACGCCGCAAGGTGTACCTTCAGAAACAAACCTCTCAATACCGGAGATAATGTCATTCTCCCTGCCAGTTTCCCTCAGTCACCAATGCAAGAAGTCCGAGAAGTCGAGCCTCTGGTCAAAGTTTGCGAAGAGGACATGAAAAACGTTCGTGAGCCGCCCTATTACGACGCTTCTCCTGACCCGTACATTGACACCTCGGGTGCATAGATCCACTCAATGCTCGTGTATGTCCCTACAGTCCACTTCATAGCGTATTTGCTCATCCCTGCCAGCCTCGAGAAATTTGTTATTCTCTCCCAGGTAATGCGGCTCAGTATGGGATAATGCTCGTGCTAATCCTTGGCAGGCTCTTCTAAACAGTAGGCGATTGTGCTGGCGCTCACAAAGTTCAATCGCTCATTGATGTTTATGCCTGCAGGCATCCTTGCGGATCAGGAAGTTGCACACGTGTTCACTGTCTCGTGCGTGTTTGGATCCATCTCAATATTCGATTCTAAAGCCCAGAGGCAGTGCACAGGAGCAAGAGATCATCGAGAACACGTCATCTTGCTACGTTATTGGCCGGAGTGGTACGGGGAAGACAACTACAATGCTCTTCAAGATGCTCGGCATCGAACGTGCCTGGAAACAGTTCCCAGACATGTGGGAGAAACCCCGTCAGATCTTCGTCACACAGTCGAGAGTCCTCGCAACAAAAGTCGAAGAATACTTCTCAAAGCTCATGCTTTCAGTCGAGGCTGCTTCCCACTCGCCCGAAGAACTCCGCAAAATGGACAAACCCGCTGAAATGGAGATGGAGCTTTTAGACTTGGACGACGAAGATGAATGGCGACCGGACCTGCCCAAAAGGTTCAGCGAACTGACCGATGACAACTTCCCGTTGTTCATAACATACGAACAGGTGTGCACGTTGGTGATCACCTCCCCTGGCCCTCGCACCTGATAAACCTGAGTACAGCTTTGTCTCATGCTTCAGAACGACATCTCGGAAGAGAACGACAATAACGGGTTTATCATTCCCATGAGTCCGGTTACACCCGGGGCAGCTGGCTCTCCCACGAGCCCACTGTCACCACGGAGAACTCGACACAGGGGGATGTCGATGAACATTCCTGCATCGACCGTTACCAAACGCGGTGGCGATCGATTGATTACCTACCTACACTTCCTTTCACACTACTGGAACCACTTTTCGACAGGAGATTTAGGTACGTCCACGAGATGTCCTGTACGCAGCATTAATATTTTGGGAACCAGATCCCGCTTTGGTTTTTGGCGAGATCCTGGGGGTGATCAAAGGATCTGAGAGGACGATCGACACAGAGCAGAGGTGTTTAGATCGAGAGACCTACTTGACCAGTGGCCGTCGAGGAATGTCCTCGGGCACGAAGGAGGTTGTATACGACCTTTTCACGAGGTACACCAGATTGAAGCGACAACGCCAGGAGTATGATTCAGCAGATCGGTCAGCTCTGTCCGAATGTTCTCCCGGCTGCGAATAGCTGAATTTGACCACAGGACTCATCATATACTGAGCGAGTTGCGCAGTGTTGGTTGGAGGGAAGAACAGAAGGGGAGAAAGGTTGACTTCTTGTCAGTCCAATAAAGACTACGTATGCCTTAGTGGATTGGACTAATTTACGGCGCAGGTATATCGATGAAGTGCAAGACAACCTTCTCATAGACACCCTTGGTCTGTCCCAAGCACTCTTTTATTCATAGTATCTGAGCCTCTCCCTCCTCAGTTCTTCGAACCTTGTGCAAAAATCCGCATGGACTCTTCTGGGCGGGTGACACTGCGCAGGTGAGCATTGACAATTACATAGAAAACACATCCTCTAATCTACCCAAAGACAATATCTATCGGGAGTTCGTTTAAATTCAGCGACTTGAAAGGTTTTCAGTATCGTGTAGAGGTACGACCACACTTCCGTACACCCTCACCCACTTCTCAACGGTTCGTCAGAAGGAACTCCGTCGCGGGGCAAAGACAACAAATCCCAAGACATATGAACTGGTTGTCAATTATAGGTCTCACGGAGGGATTGTGAATTGCGCTCGTTCTGTGATCGAACTGATAACACTATATTGGCCGCACTCCATCGATATATTGCGGCCAGAAAGGGCGTCCGTTGAAGGTTTCCGACCAATCTTCTTCTCTAGCCAAGGAAATGTGATTCGGTTTCCAATCCATCTCTGGTTGTATCGGCTGATTGACATTTGTGCGAATAGTGCGATTTTGAGAGGTCCTTCTTCGGCGATGGTCAAGGGGATCCGGTTGAGTTTGGGGCGGACCAATGTAAGTGCTTGGTTCCGTCTTTGACCTATGAAATCTGCTCATCAGGCTGAACTCAGGCATTCTTGTTCGAGACAACGATGCCAGAAAGTTACTCAAGGAGAGATTAGGGGAGAGGAGCATCATTCTGTAAGTTCTGTCTCGGTTTAAGCTTGGGTCTGCATCACATCCTACATTCTAGGACACTTTATGAGAGCAAAGGCCTGGAATTCAATGATGTAGGTTGCGTCAGGCAGTGGATGTCATAGATTCTAACACTATCCAGGTCTTGCTGTACAACTTCTTCAAAGATTCCACTGCGAACGTTAACCAGTGGCGACTGGTGATGAAGGGGATTTCTGACGGAACGTGCGACATCTCCGCACCGGATTTCGATGACACCAAACACGCAAGTATCTGCACGGAGGTACTACCCCCAGTTCTTCCCCACCGCAAAGTCATTAAACCACAGGGCATAGCTCAAGTTCCTCTATGTTGCTATCACGCGCGCACGAAAGAACCTCTGGTTTTTGGACAACTCTGAAAGTGCGGAACCGATAAAGGTTAGTACTCAGCCTGATAATATCTCCCGGTGATTGCTAACCGTTCAACGCAGACTTACTGGAACAGCAAAAACCAAATCGAAGTCTGGGGGTCCACTTCTGAGGTTCCTCGCTTGGCCACAAAATCTGACAAGAAAGATTGGATAGACACGGGGAAGAAGTCTGTTGCACGTTCTCATCATGAATCAGTGCTAATGACTAAGCTCCAGTATGTTCGACAACAAGCGCTACGCACAGGCTCTAGTCGCATTCCAGCGAGCTGGAAGAACTCGAGAAGTCGCTATCTGTCACGCATTCCTCCTCCGAGAGAACGCTAGGGCGGTACCGGATGACCAGGTGAAGAAGAGGGCGGATGCCTTCGGCGAAGCCGGGGAGGCGTTCTCCGTTTGTGCAAATGACTCCCTGCCACATGAAACGAAAAAAAGGTTGTCATATTACGCTAACGCTGGAGATTGCTTCGACCTGGGCCGTAGGTTTGAGGAAGCGGGCGATTGTTTTGTGCACGCGGAGCAGTACTCGAAGGCAGCCCGCGCTTATCGAAAGGGTGGTTACTTCGATGAGATGGTGGAGGTGCTCGAGCAGCATGGGGAACACATTGAAACCAACCTCCTTGCCCAACTGATGAAGGTCGCCCAAATGAACTACTTCAAGGTGTGTAAACCCCTCATCGCAAGGGAGCCGATGACTGAAATTAAGTGACCCTAGCACGGGAATGTCAAGTGAGTCATCGAAGGAAAATCTACAAGGACCGAGTTCTAACGACCAAGCACAGGAAAGCCCAGGAGTTGTTCTCTTCGCGAGAAGAAGCCATGACTTTCGCGGGGGATTACGGTTTCGACGACGCGCATGTCGAATTGCTCCGCACATCGGGAATGATCTTTGAATCCGCAGAAATCCTTGCGAACAACGGCAAGATAGTAGATGCAGTAAAAACCTTAATTGCTGCACCGACGGCGCCTGATCGTACGAGGCGCGCCGTGGAGTGCTTGTTGACCGGACTCTGGCAATATCAGTCGTTTGGGACGGACCATCCCACGACGGATACAGATGTGGTTTCCGAATTGTTGACATTGGCGAACACTTTGAGGAATGACATGGACGAACAAGAAGCCCAAGAGGTGTGCTCAACACTTTGCTTCGGTACGGTGCTAAAACTCGAAAACACAGGTCGCAATGTTCAGAGCGAGATACAAAGGCGATTTCAAAACCCTTCGCTTTCTGCACCCCAAGTTCATCGAAGTCGAAAACTATTCCGCTGCCTTGCTGTGCCTCGATCCCGCCTTCGTTCCCTCCCTCCCTCCGCCAGGCACTTTCACAGTCGATTGCGAGCCTGAACTTTCCCTCCACCTTGCCTATTTCGAGCTTTTAGTTCGCTTGAAGCGTGAAGATCGATTAGACACAGGTTCTATCCGCCAAAAGGTCCTCGCATTTCAACCGCGTCAGGACGACCGATTTTTCATCCCGGCAAACAGCTTCTTGTACCCGGTCCTACCCAAGCCCGACAGCGTGCAAGAAAAGGATGGCCGTATCATCACCCATGAGGAGCTCAGGCGCACGCTCGATCGCGAGATTCCGGAGTACATTTATCTCCGTGCGAGACAACAAAACAATACCTATAGAAAAAGGCTCGGAGCAGTTCCCTGTCTGAGAGCGGTGGTGAAGGGCGAATGCACAAAACCGGACTGCCAGTCTCAGCACCTCAGACCTGAAAAGATAACTGCTGGCTGGTTCAACGGCCGTGTCCATCGCGTATTGAGGGAAATCCAAATTTTGAATTTGGCCGGGTTCCATCCTAAGGGTGTCATCTTGTGCGTATGATACTGTTTAGAACTGCACCAGGTTCTGACTTCATATTAATAGGCACTGGGTTGGCGTTCTTTACTCCGTTTTGCATCCCCCGTCACCAAAGCTCGGATCTACCGCAACACTCGATCTTAGGAGCATACCTGGATCGACTGAAGGGCTCAGGGTTCTACGGGAATGGATATGGCAGGCATGTGACAGACTCTTATTCAGCACGTCACCTCCGCAGCTCCAGTACATCGATACCTTCATCCCCGAGTTTATGCCCGCCTGTGCGATGGCATACGACTTTGACTCTGAGCGAGCCCAGATGTATGTCCCTCGCACGCGGATGTACCGTTGGAGAAAGTGGCCATCATGCCTCACTAGGCCAGGGCACAGAATGGAAAGTCACTTTATTGTCAGGGATTTCGTTCAGTTTTCACAGGGTGATCTCCCCCATTCATTGATCCTTGGTACCTTGTATTTGAGGCGAGTCTCGTAGTCCCCCGGGGTTCTGGACCCTCCGACTTATACACTTCCAGACAGGTTCTCGTGAACCGCATCCCTGTAGACATTGGTCCTTTTTGCGATGCGATCGAGAAGCTCTGTGGTTTGTTTATCCTTGCTTACCATTTCAAGACAGGACGTGGTACATTGCACGGGGTTACCCTACCTCACAGCTGGTTCATCACCCTCCTCCGTTCGCGTCCCAAACTTGACAAGCACACGAGTTACATCCCACAGTTTTTGAACGACACAATCGAATTCCTCCGACGCATCGATTTGCAGCGTGAGTTCTACGACCCTCAAACCGCTGAAAACAATCAGTTCAAACACGACGGGTTGAGATTGAACTCCATGGGTGCATCGGTGTATATCGCTCGGATGTAGGTTAATCATTCCTCCTCACTCAACGCCAAGGTTAACAATGACTGGTAGCTGTCTCTGCCTTTGCCTCCGTGAGTACCTTCCGGCGAGGTATGCATTACACACATTGGCTGATATATTCTTTAGTGGGATACAACATCAACGACAACCAGCTCAGAGAAAGGGTGGTACAAGCAATCCATGGGTTGCAGAGGCCGAAACGAGCCCCTTGGATCTATCGACAGTATGTGACCTTAGTGCCTCCTCGTCAAGTGCTTATCGGACTTCGATGCACTCAGGTATGTCGAAGCGCCGGATTGGCGAGGGTTGGTCAACGGATTTACAAGGTCGTTGTCCGACTCGACGCTCGACGAGATGATCCTCCTACTACATTCAAAGGCCCCGGAATACCAAACATGGGTATCGCGATATGTCCGTACCGTCACGTACGAGAAAATCGAAGACATCCCGGATCGCATCCGCGCAAAGGCCATAGGTCGTGGCGAAACACGTGCACCTGCCGATCCTCTTCCCGATTTCCCAACCTCTGGAGAGCACAAGATTGAACCCGGAAACGAGGATATCCAGCAGAAGCACCCTGGCTTGCAAGAAGCACTCAACCCGAGCGATGATGAACCTCTCGTCGATAATGGAGGCCAAGAGGAATCTCCTGCGTCTCCTGGGGAAGTTCTAGCTGCTCGCACGATCGAGGCTGCGTACCGCCGCCTCATGAGACGGAAGAAAGAGGGTCTGAAGGGCATTGATGCCACAAGGGCCCGCCTCTGGTCTCTCCTCCGTGATCGGGCGTCATCTATGGGATGGCCAGGGAATAAACGCTACAAACTGTTGATGCAGGGGCCGCTCGTGCATGTGCTCGTGTGTTTGGACGTCGTCAAGATGTTTGCGGACTGGGCAAACAAGGATACAAAGAAACAACTACAAGGGGGTGATCACACGAGGTTGGAGGAACTCATGGAGAGGTTTGATTGGTCCAGGTAAACGCATTCCCCCACCTCAGTGGAACAGCGTCTAATCGGCTTCACATCTAGTGACCTTCAAAGAGCCACAGCTGAACTTCAAATGAAGCTGGGGCACTCGTCTCCTCTCCACAAGCAGCGGGGTGTTCTTGCGTTGAAAGGCGTGGTGTTGGAGGTGGAGAGACTGATTGACCGCCTTTCAGAATTTCCGGGGCCCATGGCGATAAAAACTCAGGAACGGATCAGGGAAGATTGGAAGCTGGGGTGGGATGGTATCATAAAGGAACCAGCCAGAGCTCGGAAGGCGCAGAGACCGATGCTGACTCTAGACGAAGAAGATCTCTTGTATCCCCAGTAGGAATGGGCGGGTCTTGTGGCGTTTGACGCACCCCGGCAAACTCCGATCAGCCTGTCTCAATCTACACCTCTTCAGTAGTCAGAACACGTCGAAATGCTCTCTCACCCGAGTATTGACTGCAGTCGCCCTGGTCCCGCAGATTACCACAGCGAGAACGCGCATTCGCAGTGCATTAATTGATCGATTGAGATGCGTTCTTTCCTATTTTGCAAGGCGGAGTCGGCGCCATTGCACAAGCCAGCAAAGTGTGGCGGCCACGCTTTGCCTTACGCTACTATCATGCCGTTAGATCCCCGCTCTTCAGAACGAACGTTTGACACCGATCTACTCGATGCGGGGGTACTGGACTCCCCAGGCGGGCTCAAAACCGCCCTGCGCTCAGTTGAAAGCGTGTGCTTTCAGGATGACCCCGCGATTACGGGGATGATGACGACGCTCAGCAATCGCTCCCATATCCTGGAATATATATTCTCAGGTTTTTTGCGCGTCCTTACAACTGTTGGCGAGTGTCCTGGACTCACATTTTGTTCCTTAGTGTTGGACGAGAAGGCGTACGAGAAACTGTCGGAGTGGATCATTTCAGGGTTCCCGACACCTACAACTCCGAACATGACGGATACCCTAAGTATGAGGCTCCTCCACAGATTGTCCTCTTCGTTGCTGTTTGCAGAGTACCCGTCTGCTGCCGATGCCCCACCAGACCTCCACTCGTTCTGGAGGAAGGTCGAACTCTCGTTCAAGGTCCTTGAAGACCTCAAAATAAATGCGAAGGCCTCTCTAACAGGCGTGACCTCTCCCTTCATCAGTCGCAAAAAAAGCAAGACAGCGGCTAGGGATAGCCGGGTCAATTCCTTCCACTTTGATTCCTTGGGTGTCAGTGTACCGACCACAGACACGGAGGCCTGTGAGGTGCGCGCTAGAGTCTTATCAGAGCTTCAGAATATATTGGAGGTGTGTTTTTTCACCTCATCTCTCACATACGGCGCTCAATCACCCAAGTACTACCTTCTCATTCTGAGGCAGCCATTGGTATCGGAGGTCTTCAAATCCTCATATATAAAGGTTCATCTGGCCAGCAAAAATCCGGTCAGGGGCAAGGCGCCTCCCCTTGAAACGGAAGCGGTGACGGAAACACCAGAACGGCCGGCCAGTCCAACGCTCCCCATGATCCAGCCCATGAAAGCTTCACTCTACTTCGACGACATCAAGGGGTTTGGAGAATGGATCATCCTTTTATCCAGTCGTGCTCTGAAAGATCTACGAGACCTGAAGCGCTCCGATGGTGCCGTGTTTAGGATCGTGATGAAGAAGATCAGGTATAAATGATCCATTCTGTGCCATAAGGTACTGACTCCTTGCTAGACAACTGTCTCTTGGGCACTTTTCACCTGATAATCAAAAGAAGCTCACTGGTTCAGTTACTAAACTCCCCATATACGAAGCAAAGATGACGAACGATACAAGACTCGTAGTATGTCAATCATCAGCTGCCTAAATTTCCCTACTCATTGATCTTAGTATCACATAGATTGTATACCTGATCAAGATGTGCGTCCTCCTACCCACATGTTATTGGACATATGCTCATCTTTTCTTGCCAGCATGAACGTCAAGGTACGCCACTTTTCTAGTTGATCTATAGTAACTCACCGTACCTCTCCAGCCATCCGTATCTTTGGGGTGTTTACCCATGCACAGCTCGACCATGGGAGATTCTGGGATACCCTGAGCCAACAACTCCAAAAGGGGGGGACACGGTATGTCGAAAGATGCACTTTCAGGAACAAGCCCATTAGCCCTGGCGACAACGTCATTCCGCCTGCTATGTTTCCTCCCTTACCAATTCAAGACGCACCAAGCATCGACCCTCTTATAAAAGTCAGCGAAGAGGATATCAAAACAGTGAGTGATGACATCGATGAACGGTAACGGGAAATCTCTCCATACGCTGACTAAGCACGTGTTTCATAGATTCACTCCATGCACATGTACGTTGCACAGGTGGCTCTGCTAATCATAACATTGAGCATATTTCAACTAGCCTTGAGAAGTTTGTGACATTTTCTCAGGTACCGCTTTCAACTCTTGCTTCTCACCTATGCTGACTCGCCGAAGGCCCTTTTAAACAGTGGGTATCAAAGCAGTTTCAGATGTAATGACCGTTAATTCCTCTCCGAGGTATCCTTGTTGACCAAGAGGTTTCGCATGTATTCCGTGTTTCGTGCGTGTGGGATGTTCTGCGTATAGTTCATGCGCTAAAACCTAATGAGCAGGGCTCAGGAACAAGAAATCATTGAACACACATCGTCGTGTTACGTCATTGGCAGGAGCGGTACGGGGAAAACTACCACAATGTTATTCAAAATGCTCGGCGTAGAGCGCACCTGGAAACAGTATCCGGACTTGGGACCAAAACCTCGCCAAGTTTTCGTCACCCAGTCCCGGGTGCTCGCAAAAAAAGTAGAGGAATACTTTGCTCAGTTGATGGGCTCTCTCGAAACCGCCACATACTCACACGAACGCTTACGCGCAATAAGGAAGGGTGTCAAGCGGAGGGTCAAACTTGTGGATCAGGACGACAACGATCGTTGGAGGTCTGATTTACCAGACAGATTTAGCGAATTGTTAGAAGAACATTTCCCGTTGTTTATCACCTATGACCGGGTATGAACGCCTGATTTCTCGAAACTTTCAGTCTAATCATATCCGTGTAGCTTTGCACAATGCTCCAGAATGATATCGGGGGGGGAAACGACAACGACGGGTTTGTTGTACCAAAAAATCTTGCCACTGAAGACGCGACAGTCTCCCCAAGAAGTCCCACATCGCCATTGAAGTCTGGGTTCCGTGCGGGATCTAAAAGTGTGTCGTCATCCGATTATATGCAACAATCTCGCCAAAACTTCATTTCATACGATGAATTCCTCGCATCATACTGGGTTCACCTCCCACAGACTTTCACTCGGGGACTAGGTGAGGGCGCATAAGTTCCCTCAAGCCCTTTTCTGACTGATACAGATCCCGCCCTGGTGTTCGGTGAAATCATGGGAGTGATCAAAGGATCGGAAGAGGCCGTTGGGACTCAACAGAGGTGCATCGATCGGGAGACATACAAGTCTCTCAGTTGTCGTACCCAAGGAACATTTGCCCGCAAGCGGGATGAAATTTACGATTTGTTCATGGCGTACACGAGATTGAAGCGGCAACGACAAGACTATGATGCAGCAGACCGGCAAGTCACCTGCTTACGAACCCCTTTAGCCTTTTCCTGATCTATATTCAGTTCCCATTACATCCTAAAGGAGCTCCGTAACGTAGGCCTGAAGGGTAAAAAAGTGGATCTCTTTTGAGCTCTCTCATAAATGTTTGCCTTCGATTCAAATTAAGTCCTCTCAGGTATGTCGACGAAGTCCAAGACAACCTTCTCATTGATACCCTGAGTATGTTTTCCGTCTTTTTTCGTTTCAATCTTGATCGTTGAACCATCTCAGTACTCCGGACCCTCTGTAACAATCACCATGGACTATTCTGGGCCGGTGACACTGCGCAAGTGAGTGACTGTTCTCCTACGAACTCCGATAGTTGATTTCGATTTCGTTTCAGACGATCTCTGTTGGTAGCTCGTTTAGGTTCACCGACCTGAAAGCATATCAGTACCGCATTGAGGTGGCACTCTTGTCAATTCTGGAACACGCCAACTAATGTTTTCCCAGGAACAACATTCAAGCGAGTCAGGAGTCACACCTGTTGAACCACGAACCTTCGAACTAGTGCTGAATTACCGGTCTCATGGTGGCATCGTCGACTGTGCACGATCTATTATCGAGCTGATAATACACTATTGGCCATACTCAATCGACCCTTTGAAGCCCGAAAGAGCCCTCATTGATGGGACCAGGCCAACCTTCTACTCCAATCGAAGAGATGTAAGCCACTTGTCATCCCCCAGTACCCAGTGTTCAAGTTCTTTGGACAGGTTGGTTTCGAAAAGTCACTCTTTCGCACCGGCGAAGGGAAACCTATCGAATTCGGAGCGAAGCAATGCATGTGCCTCCCTTGATATATCTGTTCGTTGCCAGCTGACCCTCCTTAGGTATTCTTGTACGTAACGATGCCACGAAGGAAGAATTGCAAGCGAGGCTTGGCAAGAGCATCATCATGTCAGATCATAAACCTCTACTCCAGACGTGGTGTTAACCTCTTCATCCAGGACCCTTTATGATAGCAAAGGTCTAGAATTCGACGACGTGAGATCCGCCCTGACGTATCGTGATCCAGAAACTAACAAAAACAAGGTTCTGTTGTACAACTTTTTCGAAGATTCTGCTGCTACATCGAACCAATGGAGGTTGGTGCTGAATGACGTTGAACGCAAGGATTGTGACTATGAAGCCCCTGTGTTTGACGAAACACGCCATGCGAGTATCTGTTCGGAGGCAGGTCGCGCGTGGTCTCCAGCTTCCTCATCCTTAACCCAAATGACCTGACTGACAGTTGAAATTCCTGTATGTTGCAATCACTCGGGCGAAGAAGAATCTTTGGGTGTTGGACAACTCTGAGGTGGCTGAGCCAATGAAGGCAAGTCTAGGTTATTGACCTCAAGGCATGACTCATCGACATCTCCTGCGCAGATGTACTGGAAATGCAGAGACCAAATCGAGATTTCTTCAGCCACTTCTGAGATCGCCAGCTTGGCTGCTTCGTCAACCACTGAAGAATGGATTGGAACCGGAGAATAGTTTGTGTCGTCTGTTGAGCCCCGCGACGCATTCTGACGAATCCACCGACAGTATGTTCCTCAGCAAACGTTACGATCAGGCTTCGACCGCTTTCAAGAGAGCTGGCTGCCCCCGCGAAGCTGCCATTTGCGACGCCTACTTTCTACGTGAAAAGGCTCGAACTCTACCAAATACTGCAGGAGCGCCGAGAGGGAAGGCCTTCATTGACGCAGCCGCGGCATTTTACACCTGCGCACAAGCAGCCCCGCCAGAATGGGAAGATGAGAGACGAGAATATTATAGGAATGCTGGCGAAGGCTTCTCAGAAGGTCGCAAGCTATTTGAAGCCGGGGATAGTTATGTGAAGGCGGAAGAATACACACTGGCTGCCCGCGTGTACCGCAAGGGGGGACACTTTGATGAGATGGTTGAGGTTCTTCGACTGTATGGAAGCTTGATCCCTAGCAACTTTGTTTGCGACCTTACCCAGGTCGCTCGAATGTTCTATTTCAAGGTGAGCGGAGCTTCGCATGAAGGTGACGCGTACTGAACGATAAATAGGCCGGTGATATATCGTGAGCAACAAGATTAAGACGACGACGTGATTTTGATGTCACTTTTTCTTAGGAATTGCGAGAAAGGGATCCGATTGTTTTCATCAGACGAGGAAGCGCTGGACTTTCTGGAGGAATACGATTTAGATGAGGCGCGAGCGACCATGCTTCGGTCCAGAGGGAAGGCTCTAGAAGCTGCTGAAGCTCATGCAAAGGACGGAAGGGTGCTGGAGGCTGTGGGAGTCTTGCTCGAGCGCTCTGCTCCCTCCGCCAAGGAATCAAAGATGGCCATACGCTATGTTTTGGCCGGACTTTGGAAACGGATGTCGTTCGGCATGGGATTTCGCAGGTCTGATACCACTACAGCAAGCCTTCTCGAAGTTTCGTTCAAGTTGAATCAGAGTGTGATGACGGAGGATGAAGCGGATGAAGTAAGATTCGTCCGATTCGTCTCCCTACAACTGCCTCTAACCTTCGAACACACCAGCTATCGATGTTCAGATCGATTGCATCGTACAAACGCGAAGTTTCCGTTGACACCAACGCCGCCGACAACGTAGATCCCGACTTTGTGCAACTCCGCCGATTGGCATTCATATTCCTCAGGAAAACGAACAGCGCCGCAGCCCTCGTGTGTCTTGACCACATGTTCTCCCGCCGTCCGACTTTACATAAAATCGCAATGGTGGAGACAGAAGCCTTGCTCTCGCTTTATCTCACCTATGTGCGGTTGCTGGCCAAATTCTGGCGCGACGACTACTTTTCAGAGAATTCGGGTCACCAGAAGCTGTTTGGATTCGAGGTACAACAAGGGGATCACTACCTAGTACCGAGGAATACCTTTCTTTACGGTAGGATCTCTACCACGAGGGACATGGTTGAAGATCCTCCGGTAGAATACACCTGCTCGCGTGAAGACCTCGGCCGTGTCATCCACCATGCGATACTCGACCACATCAAAAGTCGTGTAACAGTTCAGGAACGTGCTTGTCGCGAAACGCGCGGGTTTTCGCCTTGCTTGAACACGCTCGTCAAAGGCAGCTGTTTGAATGAAGCTTGCCCATTCCAACACCTACAATCCGACGCAATCACAGTAGAGTGGTTTCACGCTCGCCTACGCTTCTTTTTTTTGGAGTTTCAGATTTTACGTCTCGCTCAACTTTTTGACAAGGGTGTCATGCAGTACGTTCTCTCAGTCGTTCCTTTCACTTTCTCTGATGCCATGGCAAGGTATTGGCTCCAAATGTTCTACTCGGCGCTTTGCCCGCCAATTCGGAAGTTTGGATCGCTCATCAGCCTCGACCTTCGGAGGATCCCAGATGGGGAGCAGAACATGCACTTCATACGGGAGTGGACCTGGTATGCTTGCAAGGATCTCAAATTTAACTCACCGCCTCCATTATTGGAGTATAATGACCACTTCATACCCGATTTCATGGCGACGTGCACGCTGGCGTACGACCTGGACTTTAACAAGGCTGTTGTTTATGTTCCAGAAACACGGGTGTGCCGTGTTAAATCGCCTTTGTGCTTGATTCAGGATGGGGGTTATTCCATCGTGCACAGCTTTGTGATATTCCTGGAGTACCGATCGGGGTGGTCTTTACGTGCAGGGTACAATTTCATGCGGTAAGTATGGTAACTTGTCGATGAACGAATGACTTGCATAACACGCCAACAACAGTCATGTCCTCCTTAAACAACTGCCCTTAGACCTGAGCACATTCTGTGACCTTGCCGAACGCCTTTGCGCCTTATTCATCGTGGAACGTCGTGTTCAATACAACGGCAACATTACCGACGTGACTTTGCCCAGAAGCTGGGTTACCCACATATCTCGAGCATTCCCTGCCACGGGCAAGTGCACGAGAGAAATGAAGCCGTTTCTCTACGCCTGCGCGGAGCTTATGAGGCGGATTGACCTGTCGGGTGAAGGGGTTGGGGAACATCTGAAGGCTAGTGGCTTCCGGCTGAATCTGTTTACGTCCACGATCTACGTCGCACGCATGTGAGAGTGCTACAATGTCCGTTTTGATTCTGGGTTGACCCGTACTCTAGATGTTCATGCCTCTGCCTTCGTTAGTCACTCGTTTCCCTCGATTTTCTGACCTTTACATCCTTGCAGTCGGGTACAATATCAGCGACAGACAACTCAAGTCCGATATTGTGTCAGCCGTCCAACAACTCCGAAAAGAGGGTTGGCGAGCAACGCCGATTCTTTACCGCGAGTATGTACACACCTCTACAAAACCAGCCCACTTCTAATTCACGATCAGGTATGCTTGGGTTCGGGACTGGAACGACCTAGTTCAAGTTTTCCGAAGATCCTTCACGGATTCCACAATGGACGAACCGATACTCCTCCTGTATTCCAAGAGTCCTCGGCCCTACGGGTGGAACTCAGGATTTGCGCGACCGGTTATTTACGAGAGATTTGAGGATGTTATATCGGGGACAGCTAACCAAACTTCGACAAACCTCAATGGGCCGCTCATAGCTCACCCGACTCAGTCTAGCATACCAGCTACTGTCAATCAGGTCGACAACGATCACGACGAGGAACGCGAGCAGGAAGATATCTCCCACGATAATTTCATGGAAGACGATGACGAGCTGGACGTGGCAGTACAAGAAAGTCATGAAATCCAAACACCCGAATTACAGGCCAAAATCGACGCAGCCAGAAAGATACAAACTGCGTGC
>QFEV01000442.1:9659-20050 GCA_003316405.1 Thelephora aurantiotincta
GTTCCCCAGTTTCTTTTTTTTCTTGGTGGGTCTGTGAGAGTGGAGTTTTCCTTGTCGTTTTTTTCGCGACGATTATATCTTCTTTTGTGGGATACCCATTTCCCCTCTGCTCCCCCGGGCAACTTAGGTTATCTTTTCTTCATCTTTCTCCCCCTTTCGCCTACCACCGCGCCTTGACTTTATTGATAATCCTTTGTTGCTATGTGCTATCCTGGATTTCCTCCAGCACAACTCACGCTCCTTTGTTTCCCAATTCTTGTTCTCGTTCTCTCTGCCACCCCTAGCAATCGCTCCTATCCCCCTTCGAGGCTCGAGCGTTTGGGTCCGTTTTTCACTCCCCTTTTCTGTAACGATAGCCAAGATGATCTCCCGACCCCCTGATGTATATGAGATAATTACCACTGTACCGTCAATACTTGATAGATGTTCATGCATCATGCTCGAGGAACCGAGTACTGGTATCAAGATTGACGGCGCTGGTGAGAGGTCGGTTGAAGTGCTGCTAGGGAGACACCTTGACCCGATCATTCAGGATTAAATGTACCGCATTGTACCTAGAGGCGATATGTAACTGGTGCAAACGTCATACAGCAGGGGTAGTTTGGATACACGTGCGAATCATTAGGTATATACCTCAACCCGGAGGTTAGAAGAGGACAAGAGTCAGGGCCCGAGACACAAAGAAACATTCCGAAAAGAAAGAAAGAAAATGGACCCATTGAAAAAGTATTTCGTAAATTCGTGATGAAGATTGGCCTGCAGGATGTCCTCCTCGCATCCTACATCAGTCCAGTTGAGCGTGGACGGCCGGGAGCGTGAACAACCGAAGTTCCTCTTGAACCATCTTCCACCCCAAGGCATTTCTCCCACTCGTCCCCACGAAAGTGGCATTTGGGAAGAGGTTGGACACCGCCAACGCGACCCAAGTAAGGTGTTGGGGGTCCTTCGGGAGAGCGGTGTCTCCCACGTTCCACAACGTAACGTTCCGGTTTGGTTCGACGAAAATGCCAGGCACGAGAGTTCTGATGTTGAAGTGGATGGTGAGCGTTGAAAGATTCGGACAGTTCTTGGCTACCGTAGCGAGCGTGTGGTACCCGATATTTGTCATTAACCCGCCGATGGCGCAAGGAGAATCTCCAAAGTTTAGCTCCCTCAGCCTAGGAAACCACCGGGATAACTGAACGACGTTCTCTTGATGGAACCTGAAGCGACAACTCGGACCGCACTTAATGTCGAGACTAAGGACCTGCATGTTGGAAAAGAAGGCGAGTGTTGAGACGAATTTCCAACTGGGGGTTTCTCCATCGAGGGGTGACCAGGAAAATTCCTCCACGCTGTTGTAAAGCCCAGTGTCCTCGAAAAAGTCGGACATCTCGGCGTAATCACTGTCTGGCGTTTGGTAAGGGCAGATGAGAGAAAATCGTCTGAGTTTGGAATCCCTGAGGGTACCGAGCAGGTCGATCATGTCCAGGGGCTCGTCGAGGGTGAAGGTAAGATCCTCGAGAGAGGGTAAGATACCCCATGGTGTGTCGTCGGGGATTTGGGGGATGTGCATCTCCAACACCCGTAGTTCCGGAAGCGTCAGCATGTCGTTAACGAGCGAAGGAGACGGATCCTGGGGAGGGTGGAACAATTTGAGGGTGAGGGAATTGTTATAAAGAATTTGTCGTATGGTGTCTTGGATTCCTTGGTCTTCTCTTGTCTCTGGGTCGACGAGACGGAGATTCTCTAGATTCATATAACGTGATTCCACGAGGCCCAGGATCTCCTGAACCTCCCAGTCCTCCGCTCCTTCTAGTTTGATCTCGAGGTCACGGATGCCAGGAGTCAAGAAGGGTTTCAGGAGCTGTAGATGATCCGGAGGTGTTATCCAGGAAAGAACTTTGACTCGGGGCCACATCGCGGACCAGTCAAATGGTCCGTGAGGAACCATTAGAGTTTTGAATGCTTGGGTGGTTATAATCTGTGGCCTAGGGAATCGGAATTCGTCGGTGATCACTTGTAGGGTTGTGACTCTGGTTGTGTATCGCCTGAGCTGTTTGAGTTCAACGGAGGATATAGGCCGGTTGAGAGACTAGGAAGGGTGGAATGGCATCAGTGATCGTTCAGAGCGCATGAAAGAAGTTGGACCGTACGAAAGAAGATCCAACGTCGGACCATGAATCCGGTGGAAGGGTTTTCAAAACGTTTACGAGGTCTACTCGTGCTCTGCCCCACAATACGTCGAGCGAAATTCCCTCCAGAGACCTGCACGTCCGGGCTAAGGCTGCCAGAGTGGCGGGACCTCTGTCGGATTTGGCAACGTCTTCGCAAATGATCTTGAAGACTTGGTTTATGAGAAATATGGAGTGCATGATGGTGGGTATTCGTGACTCGTGTGATTAGAATCTCCTGCCTTGGCGACGTGTGTGTCGTGGGGGGAAGAGCTCTTGTGGTTGCTGTGGGTTGTCGATCGAGGGTGAGGAAGTTGTGAAAGAAAACTCGAGTTTTTAAAGGGCGTTTGGCCACGCCAGCAGCGAACGTCCACCATGGGAGAGGATTCTCCACGACTCGGAGTCGACAACGGCCAAGGACACGAAACCGTACTCTGCAGGTCTGGGCAAGCTGGGGTTGATCACGGCTCTGGGTTTGAACTTAACTCGCTTGCCACAGGATCGAGTCCATGGCCAGATGAAATCGTCCCGCCCTCCAAGTCGCATGCAGAACAACAGCGGCGGCGCAGTTGCAGAACAATCCAGTGTTCATCCAGAACAAATCACCAGAAACCTCGCGCGAGGAACCGACCCTCTACGCCGTTGAAACCGACTGCCGGGCTCGCGAGTGCTCAGCACTAAGCTGCAATGAGGTTCGAACACGACGTTCGCTTAGCTATGCTAGCGTGCAGAAAACATATCCCGATCCTCAGGAGATAAGTGGACGAATCTCCAGAGGTCGTATGATGAGAGGAGAACGCTCATTTTTTGTGGGTCCCCCAACTTCACCGCTCTGTCGACGAGCCGCGCCAATCCCGTCCCTTTTCCTAGCTTTGACCTTGCCACGAGTGAAAATCAGAACGCTCGGCGGTGGTACGTAGCCTCTAGAGCTGGGACCGCCAGCTGTCTTATGCTTGGCTCGGGGAGGTTGTTTGATGGCATGCGACCAATCACCCTCAAGATCGTCAACACTTTCCTAACTGGATGGGAGAACCTCCCTCAGGAACTCGTGGACAAGATCCTGACATACCTGAGCCAAAGGTGATTTTTTTTCTCGTATCCTGTTATGGATCACTCTTCTGTTCCACTCGGCCCCTCAAGGCCCCATCCACCGCCTCTGCCTCGGACTGGGTGCTCAATCGACACTCTTCCAGGAGTCGACAAAGCCCAAATTGACGTCTCCCGGATGGTGAAATGAGCTCGGATCTTGTGGCACACCGCTTGGCTCACCATTGTGACAATTTTGCCCCAGAGAACCTTTGATCTCACCTCCAATACATCCGTGCTATATGGGGGATGACCTCTCATGAAATATACCCGTTGGGTACTGAACTTTCTCCCCGCATTTGGTGCCACACCACGAGCCCACATACTCTTCGAATTCAGTACGCTTCGCTAACGCATTAGTTACGGAGATCTGCTGATTCGAAGTCATGCTCGGCCGAGCGGTCGTGAGACCGCAAGTTTTTGGAACGGTATACCAAGAAGCTCGAGCCTGAGACGTCAAGATACCTGACCACTATACAGAGTCGCCTGCGCTCTGCCCATCGCTTGTGCCCGACTCGTCCTCGCTTTTATGACGAGACGAGCCGAAGGGGATTCTATTATTTACTTTACAGAAACTTGTAACGACGCTCGGACTACGACAGGAAAAAGATCTCATGGGGTTTGGAGAAAAAATGACGATCAATGTCATGGAAGGAAAGGGTTTAGGAAGGGGGAGAGTCGGGTTCTGGTAAAAGAGAGGGAGAGAAGGCTCGTTTTCAGGGACAGTGGCATGGAGGTTATCGATGAGATATCTCAAGCGGGAGATAGGAGAAAGGAGTGGACACAGAGAACATGTGCATTAGGTTTGGCTTGATAGATGCAAGGGCAAAAATGCTCGACAACGGAAAACATCATGAGAGGGGTGGAAAACAGATAAATGGTCGATTTCGGGTGAATGGGAAAGGGAAGGTCTGTAGTTGATCATGGGCGTTGTGGGGAGAAGATTGAGAGCATCTTTTCCGCCCCCTTGAGCTTCTTCTTCCTCTCATCCGGGGGTGATCGGGGAACAGGTTTCCTAGCAGGGCTCTCCCTTCCGAGGATGCCAGGTCGTGTCGTTTCGTCGTTCGGCGAGAACTCCGATTCACTGGGTGAAGTCATCGACATAGCAGACTGTTTAGACTTGAGGGACGGAGAAGCGGTGTTTGTCGTTGAAGATTGGTTCAGGGCCCCGTTAGAGGCGCCTGTACTCGAAAAGCCCATCGAATTCGAGTGGGTCAGAGTGTGCTGTTTATTCGTTCCACTGGTACGGGAAGAAAACGAGGTGGGTGGTGTCTTCAAGATGCTCTTCTTGTTACGGAAGGATAGTGGGGTGCGACCCCTACTCTGCTTCTCCGACGGTAAGAAGGACGCGCCCTCCGTGCCAGATGCCTTGGACGTCCCCGAAGCCACCCGGTTCCCATGGCGAGATGATGTAGATTTTCGGAAGACGACTAATTTGTACCTGTCAACGACACCGCGAGCGAAAAGGCTTGTTCCCTTGGATCCGTTCCGTTCTTCGTCCACGCCGGCTTCAACGAAATCCCATTCGTCCTCTTCTTCCCGTTCCATGAGTTCGTCAATGCCGTCTGGAAGATGCTTGTCGAGCGCTGCTATGCCTGATTTTTCTCTCCGCTTGCCAGAGGGCTTTGACAACCGAGGAGCTGTAGAAGACTTGGGTGGGATGGGAGGTTTTCCAGATTTCGAAGAGGCCTCACTCCTTTGAGAATCAACGCTTGGGCGAGGTATCTCCGCGGAAGGTTGTTTTGTAGGAACTGAAGGTTCGACTGTCTCAGCGGGTCGTGTGGGTTCGGTGACAGGCTCCGTCTCTTCCGCGGGAACCTCTGCTGGTAGTGTTACAGGTCGAGCCTCTGGAGTTCTTGGCTCCGCTTCGCGCTCCTCTTCGGTCTCCGTCTCTACAGCCTGATCTTCCGTGCCCGCCAAAACGCTTTCCCGATCTTTTGTATCCTCGGACAGGGGACTCTTTAAAACTGAAGCGTCCTCTTCTTCATCCTCCTCGAATTCGTCCTCTTCATCACCAAGATCGGAATTCTCTTCATCGTCATCGTCATTGTCATCAATGGCGACAGAGTGACGCCCTTTGAACGAGTAGCCATCGAAAACGTCCACCTCGGGTTCTTGGGCATGGACGGAAGGACTGCGAGATTGGGATGGGGTGGCGACGGAGTCTTCACCTTCCGTGCGGTCCGTGTCGGTGTGTTGATCTTGATCGGTGTCGGTCTGCTCTTCGCCATCCTCGATGTCCTTCACCACTGGTTCCATATCCAAAAACGTATCGTCGAAATTCTGCGTATCACCGGCATTCGATGGGTCGATCGGAGGAATATATGGGGCTTTCAATATTCTCAGTTACTGGAGATACTGTGAAATGGCGATTTACTTACGAATATATCGCTTGTAATATACGTGCGACCAGTCACTGGGGACGGAGCAATTTGTGAGTAAACCATGGTCCAGGGTAAATCTAGGAACTCACATCATCGAGAAATAAGGGTGGCGCTTGATCCTCGGTTCCTTGATTCTCAGAGCGGGGTTCCGTTGAAGAAGCTGTCGTTTGATGAGTGATCTGGACGCGGTAATGGGTGGTGCATAATGCTCACGCCGCGGATCAAACTCTTGGTATCCTGATCCATCGAACGATCTTCAGGGAATTGAAGTTCGTCCTGAAGCACTCTCAAATACATGTCGGAGTGATTGTTGGCCCAGAAGGGGGTCTGGACATAACGGTCAACAATCGGCGCTTTCTGGGGAAACAGCAAAGATCCGCACAATACCGGTCAACATCTCGTATAGCATTGTTCCAAAACTCCACCAGTCGACTTCGAAACTGTAAGGAAGTCCCTGAATGACCTCAGGAGCGAGGTACTCTGCTGTACCACAGAATGTGCTTGTCATCTCCGATCCGGCACTAGGGGTTCCATTCGGACAGTCTCTCTCCGGGTTGGTAGTTGAGATTGTACCGTTAGTGAAGAACTCCCCATGAGTACCGTTCGGGGTCGAAGGAACCGTAGGGGCGTTGGATCGACGAGGAAACTCCTTCGAGAGACCGAAATCCGTCAAAACAATGTGCCCATCAGAACCGATAAGCACATTCTCTGGTTTGAGATCTCGGTAGATGACTCCGTTCTTGTGGAGGCCTTCGACACCTTCGACGATCTCTGCGGCGTAGAAACGGGCCCTATCGCGACCCAGCCTACCCCAGCGAGCCAACTGGGTGGCCAAATCACCGCCGGGATGGAAGTCCATGACCAGGAAGAGGTGCTCACGGTCGTGGAAACTCCACCACAGTTTCACAACAAATGGATCCTTTCCTTCCGCGGCCATCCTCTTTAACACAGCTTGCTCAGTCAAAGTATGCTGCAACTCCTGGTGGGCCAATACGTGTCTCTTTGTGATCGCCTTTAACGCGAACAGGTCCGAAGTAGGTTTGTGTCGGACAAGCAACACCTTGCCTGCACATCCCTTGCCAAGGACCCTCAACATCTCGAAGTCGTCAACCGCCACCTTCTTTGACTGTTTCTTGAGTTCTCGGTTTGGATCAACAGAGTAGGCTCGCTTCTTTCGCCCAAGCCGTACGCCCTTTCCGTATTTCTTCGACTCAGAGACGATCGAGAACTCGTCACCTTCCGTAGTTTCGGAGGTCTGCGAAAGTGTACCGTCTCGACCGTTCAATGGCGACGTCGTGAAGTTCCTATTCCGTGTCGTAGGGTCGGCGGACTGTGATCTGGGGATTCGTGTGGTATGTGTTTCGTTGGCAACAGGTGTAGAGCCATCGTCATCTTTGGAATCAGGTATCGAAACCCCGTCCGCTGGCTCTCCAGGTATCTCTTTGGGTTCCGGTATTTCGGCGGTGGCCTTGTCAGGGATTGTCTGTTCCTTCGGAGCCTCTTGAGGCATTTTTGGGGGAGTCGGTTTTTCCTCCGTCGCTGATACCTCTGAATCCTCCGTTGGGGATGGTTCCGGCGCTAATGGAGATGACTCGCCCGTAGAAACAATAACAGTATCGCCATCTTCCTTGCTGACGCTTGTAGAAATGGATATAGGACCGGGAATGTCGGCCGAGGGGCGTTTAAAGTGAGCGACGAGGTCAGATCTCACACGCTTGATGGCACGCTCGACACGGACACTTTCCAAATCGTCAGTCCTAACTCGAACGAACCGCCTCCAGACCCTCGTTTGTCGGTGTATTTGATCGTTCGCGATGCTCGTCAGATATGCAGCGAGACTGGTGATGGTGGGATTATTTGGGGGGACTAGAGCCGAGGTATCGGCGTCGGACATAACCTTGCTGAAGGGATCGTTGAGCTCGTTCGAAGGAGAAGATGGAAGGTTTGAGGTGCCATTTGTCGGGGATGCAACGGAACTATTTCCAGCGGTGGGTGACATCGTCGAAATAGATGTCTGCCGTGACCCGTGACTGGGTCTGGCGGGAGACAATTTGACACCGGGTGAGGCCAAACGAGAAAGGGTGTTGAGAAACGCTGACTTCCTTTTTGGTGGCATGGGCATAGATAAAAGAGCGGCAGGAAGCTTGGGTTTTTTGACTTGGGGGTGGGAATCGTGTAACTTCTCGTCTAGTTCAACAATCTCGAATGCCGCCCGGATGAGCGTGAGATTGTGGGTAGGGGCTAACAAACGGGACTACTCGTCAAAAACGCACGGGTCCAGCAAGCGCAAGAGGACCTACTTTTGATATAGAGAGTGAAAGATTGAGGATCATTGGGGGTTTCTGCGACGCTGACGCTCCATGGGCCGTCTTGGCCGTCGAACATGTGTCTCCGCTGGGTGGGAAGAGACACAGGGGTATTTCTGCTCCTGATCATGGCGGATGCAAGCTAGAACAGGCGTGTACGACTCGGATAATTCGACTTTGAGCTGATCGACGGGGATGATGATGCTGAGGGCAGCGCCCGGGGAATACGTGTGGGGTGATGAGGGCCAAAGTCTAGTGTGAGGGTTGAGAGCGGGGCCTAGGAGGGCGGTGGCCTTTGCTGGCAGGACTAGGAGAGGACAAGGAAAAAGAAAGGACTGAGTATCGGCAACTGGAAGCTTCTCGAGCGGCGTGTTTACCACGAGTTCTCCAAGCAACTTGCCGCTGTGACCGTCAGGCGTCAGAGTGATCCAGAACCGGCCCTCGACCTAAGCTGGCTCTGAACGCACAGTAACGGTTGGGGTTGCTCGATGGAATACACGAGGCGGACGATGCGGATGATGAGCAGGTCGAGAGAGTCGCGGCCACTCAACAACTCCGGTCGACTTGGGCTCGCGTGGCAGATAATGCAAATGGCTTGTGATCTCGCTCGTATTCTAGAATTCGGGGGTGGTGGTCATAGAGACCGCCACGCAAGCTATGTATTATAGCACAGTACAGCGAATCATGGGCATCGCCTCGGTTGGTGGCGATCACGAGCTATACCCAACTGCTCGGAACAGGTGGGAGGGCAAGCACCGCTTCTTCATCACAACCCGACGAGTTGGAAAGTTGAGGCCATCAGCAGCCTTATCTTTGGATAACGCGGTCTGGCTGCGAGTTCTCAGAAGGGTTCACACCGCACCAGTGACGAAACCCTCCAGAAGAGTGCGAACGTTCTTCCCAATGTTATCTATATCGTAGCCCCTATTGCGTCAACGACAAATAAAAAAAATCAGGAACAACCCTTTCTCCGTAGAAATCGAATGGGCGAGAACCCACCCCTCCATGACGAAAAGAGTCGGTTTGGACAACCCTCGGATGATACGCCCAATTTCCGCGTAACACCCCGTTGTCAGCTTGAAGTCCGCAATGGGGTCGCTCTCGAAGGTGTCGACTCCAAGACTTCGAAGTATTCGCCATCAACGTCCGCCCGTCATCAGATGACGTCGTGCCCGTACCTGACTATCAAATATGCGGGATTAAATTCCTCGATGACCTTTGTGCCCTTCCTAAGTTCGCTGCAGTAAGCACTATCGCCGGTCCCAGGAGGCAACGGAAAGTTATGATTGAATCCCTCTCCGGTCCCATCTCCTCTCTCTCCCCGCGATCCCGTGAAATCTGAAGGATCGAGTGGTCAGCTTTGGGTCTGCGTTGTCAATGGAGCCAAGACCAACAAGGATAGTCCAGTTCTGCGTGGAGTGAGACATATGTTACGGTAGCATCCGAATAGAATATCTCTTGCGCTATTTTTTCATCAGCTCCAACTGCCACCGTTCAGTGAAGCGGCTGGAGAACTGACTCCCGTTCCCGTGGTGATAGTCAATGTCCAATATAGCGATCTTGCGACGCCTTGAACCAGAAGCTTCTCGTTGCAGATACCTTGCTGCGATCGCGACGTTGTTGAGGTAGCAGTAACCTCCAGAGATTGAGGTGCCGGCGTGGTGTCCTGGCGGTCGGCTGTGGGTGAAGGGGTGAACAGGGTGGAAACCCGATGAAAGGTCACACTTACGAGAGAGCAAACACGGATTCCCCACTCAGGAGCTCTTTTGCTGCCGTAAGAGTGACCGTGGCGGAGGCCAATATGGAGATATACGTATCTGTTGACGCCTTAGCGATGCAATTTCACGCGTGAAACCAAGAACACAGCCGACCGGCGGTGATTGGGCAGCTGAGGTCGAAACAGTAATAACCTATCCCGAACCAAGTCAGATGGAACAAGGCTAGGAATGAAGGACGTGGACTCACCCGCTCGACCAATCAGATTCCGAGGCGCACGGGCGATGGTAGGGTGGGGGACGAACTTCGGACTAGCGAAGGTTTCTGGAAAGAGTGGGTCCTGGGGCCACTGTAGTTAGGATCCTCTTCGGGGGAACCCCAGACCTGTCTGTAGTACCTTGGAATTGCCCCTGCCCTCCACCCACAGTCGAAACGCGGTCTCTAGGTATTCGACATAATCCTCAGAGTGGACTTGCAGAACATGGTGCTTGACGTCAATTGAACGATCTGCATTCTCGATCTGAAAAATCGCAGTCTCCTCGAGAGCTTGGCGGATGTGCAGGAGACGTTTTGGAGTCTCGTAGTAAGGCTCTAACTTCCCAGATAGAATTTCGTATGGCGGATCGTGAAGCAGGCATTCCTCATCGAAGAAAACCTTCATAGCGGCGAGGTCCTTTGATTACAGATACGAGCGACGAATCAAGCTTTAGGCCTTTAGGGACGAGAAACAAAGCTGAAGGAGAGAT
>QFEV01000451.1:0-11573 GCA_003316405.1 Thelephora aurantiotincta
CTACTTCGACAAGGACATCTGGTATGAAAAGACGGATCAGGCAACTCTCGCGCGTAGTTGGAATTTGTCGGATGATCTGGGTCAAATCGAATACATCTTCTCAGACAAGACCGGGACTTTGACCCAGGTATGTGCAATCCGCATGGCCTATGAATTAAACGTTCCAACGCTGACCCTTGGGTTCCCGCGTCTTCAGAATCTCATGGTATTCAGGAAATGTTCGATTGGAGGCAAGGCATATCACGGAGACCCCCCAACCGAAGCAACGCCGAATCCGGAAGCAGAGGCGGAGCATGCGGGGAGGGGTGAGAAGGATATGGCTGAGACTCATGAAGAAAACAGGTCCTCTGACTCCACCGCCACTGCCGTACAAGACCAGCAGACTGAGACCAGGTCGGACCCGTCGCAAGCGGAGAGGCCGAGGTTGAATCCGGAAATGCGATTCCACGATCAAGATTTGCTAAATGACATCGAGTCTGCTGTGAACGCTGAACCCGGTCAAGAAAACCAGGCTCGCTCTTTGAATGGATTCTTCACGGTTCTCTCTCTGTGTCACACGGTGCTCACCACAGTCGACCCGGAAACTGGTGTCCTCACGTACAAGGCGCAATCCCCTGATGAGGAAGCCCTTGTTCATGCCGCCGCCGCAGTCGGATACGTCTTCCGTGGTCGTGATCGTAATGTCCTCCACCTTCAAACCCCCTTCTCAAACGAGCTCGAGCACTACCAGCTTGTCAATATCCTCGAGTTTACTAGCGCTCGCAAAAGGATGAGCGTGATCGTCAAGAAGTTGGAAGATGGCGACGACAGACTGTTCCTTCTCACCAAGGGTGCGGATAATGTCATCTTCGAGAGACTCAAACCCGGAGGAGACGAGCTCAAGGAGATAACCGAGGGTCACTTGGATTCGTTTGCCAACGAGGGTTTGAGGACACTCACGTTGGCATACAAGGTCATTCCCCGTACGTAACCCTCCACCCATTGTTCGAGGCAATCTTCTGATGCGCGTTGCAGAGAACGAGTATGAGGAATGGAGTGTACGATACGATGCGGCAACCGTCGCGTTGGAAGACAGGGAGGAGAAAATCGCGGCCGTCTCTGATGAGATCGAACAAGATCTTCGGTTGCTCGGCGCTACTGCAATTGAGGACCGACTCCAGGACGGTGTCCCGGAAACGATTTCCGACCTCAAAAAAGCTGGAATGAAGATTTGGGTAGCTACTGGAGACAAGCTCGAGACGGCTATCGGTGAGCAATCATGACCTTCCTGCGTCCGATCGGGATTCATACTTCATCTTTTATTTCCGAATCAATAGCGATCGGTCACAGCACCAATTTGATTAGCAAGGAGTCGAACATGATCATTGTCCGTGGTGACGGGTCTCGGCCCATTTGGAACCAGATGATCAATGCCCTGCAAGAATTCTTCTCGGAAGTGGCTGAAGCCAAAGGCATCACCCAGGACCCAGATACGCGGACCCCTCCTAACCCTAATGATCCTTATCATTTGAAGAGGGTCAACACCGGCGTTACGTCCATCGTTGGATCTGATAACGGTGATCGACCAGGAGGGTTTGTGCTCGTCATCGATGGCCTGGCTCTGACCCATGTAAATGCTTCCCTCTCCGCTGACCAGATGGAGGACTGATATTCTGATCCTATATCACCAGGCGTTCTCGGACGAAGCCCATCGTGACCTTCTTTTATCCCTCGCTACCCAATGTGAGGGTGTTATTTGCTGTCGAGTGTCACCGCTGCAAAAGGCTTTGATCGTCAAGCTCGTCAAGGATGGCATGGGTGCCATGACTCTTGCTATTGGAGACGGTGCCAATGACGTCAGTATGATCCAGGTATGACAAATGTCCCATTCACAATGAAACGTCATGACTCACCATTGCGGTTTGGTAGGCTGCGGACATCGGCGTCGGAATTTCGGGTGAAGAGGGTCTCCAGGCTGTCAACTCCTCAGATTACGCGATTGCGCAGTTTCGGTTCCTCAAGAGGTTGTTGTTGGTCCACGGCCACTGGTCATACTCAAGGAACGGAAACATGTAAGTCAAGTGTGCTCGTGTTTGCGCACCTTCCTCGACTAACCTCTATACCTAGGATTGTCAACTTCTTCTACAAGAACATCGTCTGTATTGGCGTTCTTTGGTGGTTCCAAATCTATTGTGGTTGGAGTTCACAATAGTACGTTTACGAACCTCCTTGTCTCTTCCTGCCGTACTGACGTTGATTGTCAGCGTTTTCGAGTATACCTACCTCTTGTGGTGGAACTCGTTCTGGACGGTTGCGCCAGTCATTGCAATCGGTATATTCGATCGTATAGTTGGTGTGTAGCCTTTGCGCTATCGCACTGTGTCAACACTCATTTCAAACCCTAGACGATGACGTTCTGATGGCACTACCTGAGCTGTACCGATATGGACGCGAGGGGCATTGGTTCAACATGAAGCTTTTCCTTGCCTATATGCTGGACGGTGTTGTACAGGTGTGCCCCAGAAACTTCTCTTTCCTTTCGTTCTTTGCTAAATGCACCAATTCTAACTACCCTTACAGTCGACGTTCATCTTCTTCCTCATCTTTTACGCATATGCAGTCCCCACCTCCAGATCGGATGGCTATGACGTCTACCAATACGAGTTTTCAACTGTCATGGTTATTTCCGCTGTCCTGACGGCCAATTTCTTCAACGGACTGAACACTAATGTTTGGACTGGTTGGGTGTTCTTCGCCGTGTCTTTCGGCAATGTCCTCGTTTTGTGTTATACTGTGAGTATATGCTCAGGGACAGTTCCTCGTGATAGCAACTTATCCCTGCTTTAAGGCTGTTTATTCCGCCTTTTCACCCGCGCAGATTAGCACACCCGTGTATGGAAACAACGTCTACCTCTGGCCCTCTGCATACTTCTGGTTCGGCATCCCGATTACATTCCTGCTCTCGATGACGCCCCGCTACTTGTACAAGTCATACAAGTTTATTTTCGACCCAGATGACCTTGACATCATGCGATGGGCGAAAAAGATCGATCCCAACAGGGACTTCACAAAGGATGCGCACATGGGCGGCCACCTCCATCACCTCAAGCCCCCCGCGAGGTCGGGTGTTTCGTCGGCGTTGGCGTCTGCCGTCCCTTCGAGGAGATCTACGTTCGAGGGTGAGCGACCGGGGGCGCCGTCGTTACGAACCGCCAGCCGAACCGACATGTCGACCGGTCTGCGGTCGACTCATCGCGGATTTGATTTCGCGGTCGAGGAGGGCGGGCCGGCCATCCGTCGGTTACAGAGTAATTTGTCTGCACCAAGGCCTAGCCAGACGAGTTTACATCATGGGTTGGGGGCGACCACGAGACAGAAGATATCATTCGCCAGCCTGCGGAAGTCCCTCAAGAAGAGAGGGCCTCGTACCACGTCGGCGGAAGGCCAGGACAAACACTGATTTGTTTTCTCGTTACGTTCACGTATTCATATTTTCCCCGTCCCTGTGTTCGTTTTCTCGAATCCAGTTCATGATCCCACAGTGCTACGCCGTACTTCTCCATTTAAGCCTTGTAGACGACTTTAACTCTCGTTCGCTCTGGCCGTGAGTATTTATTGTGTATACGTGTAGGGCATCAGGACACACTCCCCCACGCCTTGTATTTTTTAGTTATTCTTGACGACACTGCTCTGATTAATACATTTCCCTGCACGAACTGGTCAAGCGATAAGCAAAAGAATAAATTACCGAGACTGAAATAAATAGGTCTAGGACTTCATGCGACAGATCATAGCTCTGGAGATGAATAACGGGCAGTAGTGGGCTGTTCAGGTTCAGGGTCCCGAGTTTTCTTGGGTTTCTTTCGAGGTCTTCGACCCAAAGCATCCTGGGAACCCTCGGAACTGGATTGCCCAACCCATTCTTCTTCTGTGTCTGAGTCAGAATCACGCTCTCGCTTCTTGCCCTTGTTAGTTCTGGGCTTCGGCGTCACCCTCTCTTTCTTTGTCTTGTGTTCCTTCTTCAGGGTTTTCTTCAGGAGCCCCGAGCCCTCTTCGAGAACATGGCACACCTCGACGGAAATGCCACTTCGGACCATGAGGTCGATCCAGGTCTGTCGCACAACAGGTGGTCAATAATGCACTGGGGGGGAGGCAGAAACCCGAGAAACCTTTTGGCTCTCCGAGAGTTTGTCCCCTGGGCCTTTGACTTCGACAAATTTACAACACTTCTTCTCGTCGTGCCAGAGGAACAGATCGGGAAGACCGCTGCCCCGGGCGCGATACTCCTCGGAGATTATTCGAGATATCTCACACAATTGATCACCACCAAAGTACTACGCGCCCGGCGAGTCAGACGCAGGTGGAATGGAAGCGAACGCTCATTGCCACTCACCTCTACGATGTTCTCCAAGTCCTCTCTTTCGATCAAGTCCCATCTCACGCCGACGCAGAGGGTCTGATCGTTTCGGTGTTTTAAATCCACGCTTCTAATGATCTCTCGAGCCTTCCCCCGCTTGATTTCGGCCAAGCGCCTATCGAAGAGCTGGCGTCTGCTGTGATAGAACGTGTCGGTGTCGATGTCTAACGGAGCGACTTGGAACGGCGTCTCAAACGCGCCTGGGATAGCTGCAAAAATTATATCCCAAAAGAGTAGCCCAAAAAGAGTGTAGACGATCCTCCGTTCGGAATGCAGTCTAAGATATCTGTCATTGATGGAACTTGACTACGATAGAGAGGGCAGCGCACCCTTTCCAGCCCTCATCCTCATAGTGTTGCAAGGAGAACTCTTCGACAGATATCACTTCCCTGTCATTCCTTCCTTTCCAACGACTTTTGCCCGTGTTATTTATGGGCTGGACCTATTATTCAAAGGTAAGATGGCGGGATACCAGGGGGGGGGAACGGAGGCATACCTGGACCTGGGTTTTTGCCACGCTGCCATTCCTCGCAACCGGGAAGTGCGAAGATATCACGTTCTTGGGTCGCATCATATTATCCAGATGTAGCACATCAGGAGAATGACGGATACGAGCCCCGAAGATAAAGACCTCCTGGGCGTCTGCAAGGGTAGGCTCGGGGACATGGCAGTCCTCGGGGGGTATCTTAAGTTGTTTCTCCAATTTGGCCAGTCGAGTCCGTAACTTTGGTCGAAATACTGGAAGCGAAAATTAGATTAATGATCCGGGGGGAGGGGGAAACGTCACAGCGTACTTGAATGAGTAAAAAAATCTTTGAGACCCTCTTCCGCCGCATCCTTTGCCCTTTCAGGTTCCTTGAGATACCGGGTCAACAAAAGTACCCGCCGGTCATGCCACGCCCCTCGCCTCCCCCGTCTCCACCGTAGTTGTGTTAATAAGTGATCGATCACCTCCAGCTCGTATTCATACTCTCCAAGAAATCCAAGAACATGACGAGCCTTGCAAACAATGCGAGTCCAGACGTAACCTTTCCCCCAGCATTAGTGGGAGACAGAGGGATCGTTGTCCAGGTCGTACCGAATTCAAATCGCTCGAGACCTCCCCTGTCATTCCACGGTTCCTTGATCAACTGTTTCCACGCCTGATATATAGTCTCGAACTTCTTCTGGACAAGGCGGTAGCGAAACGGCTTTGCAGCCTCATCTAGGATTCAAGATTCAGCAAGTGACTCTCAGGAAAAGATAAAGAATGTTATTACCAGTGGTACCAGGCTTGACAGACATACTCCTCTTCTCCCCTCCATCTGCCACCAAATCGTCAATTTCAGCCTCCAATCTGAGGGCTTTCTCGTAAGCTATCAGATCTTCTCGACTTGCCCAGATGTCGGCGGTCCTATGAACCTTGTAGTCCTCATAATTTCGTTTCTTGGAGTAAGCAAGTATGGAGGTCGTCAATAGTTGGGTTGTGTATTGTGTCCTACGATGACGGTTAATGCAATGTGATGGGCGTTGTTCAACGTGTGCACGCACGATCGGTAATAAACGAGCTGCATCCTGAGAAATAGTTCCCTGAGAGAAGGTTCGATCCGAATGCATTTTACTATTGGAGGTTCAGCAACGTTCCATTCAGTGGGCCTGCTCCGGCAATCACCCACCGAGGATGTCCACAGCTAACTTCCTGAGTCTAGTGACCTGCCTCTCGCGGGGTGGGTGGGACGCATTCGCCTTCCCCTTCTGCTGCGTCTTCGACATGTAAAAAAACAATGTCTGCTGGTTGGAAGATGCGGTCAAAAGTGCCCTAATCATCTCGTGCTTCTGGTTTTTTCAACGACCGTCAGTGACCAATGATGATGATATTGTCGGGTATGACTAACTTTCTTTGAGGCACATTTAACTCTTAGTGACTTGATGAGGGACCGCAGCTCTTCAACCGCCAAGCAGTCGAGTACATCTTCGATCGGTGCGTGTTCATCGCCTCGAGCTACTACGACATATTCCCAGGCCTGTGGGGGTAAACAAGACGGACCCGGTTGAGAGTACTCTTCAGTTTTCGGTGCAATATCCGAGCTGAGGCTGTTGGGTATGGAGGGGATGGGCGGGCGATCATCCTCAGTGACTTCGACCTCGACCGTAGCTGTCCCAAGAGCCGGCGAGATATCTTCAGTCTTGATTTGGACCTCTTCGACTTCGGTCTCGACCGAAACAATAGGCACGGTGCCAGTCGGGGCGTCCCTGATTGTCTGGTCTGCCGTTGGAAGGACTCGTTGGGCAGGAGACAGAGCTGCGGCAGGCACGGCTTGAGTCGCGGGAGCATTCGAACTGGTCGCTCTGTCTTGTTCATCGTCTCTAGCAAGACCGACAACCCCGACCCTTGGTTCCGGCTCCGGGCCCTCTACGATGGGTTTGACGAGATCTCGACAGAGCTCGTCCATAATATCCGGGATCCTATCCCCAAAGCGCTTCCGATAACCGTCGAGGTCTTTGAGGCGGAACCATTTCTCGGGCTTGCGCGCGCAAAGACGGGTGAGGATGTGGCGGGCGTCCGCTGTGACCAGGTGAGGTGAATGCGGAGAAACCAAAGACAGGGATGCGCTCACAAGAGAGTTTGGCGTACCGACTGAAGATCAATCGCTCGTCGCTGTTGAACAAGTGCCCTTCGTTGGATAACACGGTCCTCATCATCTCTGTCCGTGGTCTCAGTAATGAGCGCGTGTCCCTGACTCTCGAATTAACTGACCCTCGAAGACATGGGTGTACATTTCCTCCTGGCGATCCTCCTGGATGGGGTCATCCTGACCGTCCATCTGGGGGTCCTCGTCACCAGTGATGACGAAATTTATAGAACTGCTTGCGGCCGATGCCATGGCGAGCCGGAACGGGATAGGGAGTTTTTGTGAAGAGTCAGGTTTCCAGAACAAGAGATTGAGGCGTGGGAATTGTGAAACAACGCGTCGCGTGCCTGAACGCCGACGATCACGGGACGGGAGCATATGGAGGCTACAGGATGGTACACACGTAAAAAAAAAAAGGTGATGTAAACTACGCACTACGACTCGCGTTCCGACGCCTTGTCCATCTGTTGTCGTTTCCGTGAGCCACCGCTGGGGAAAATACGAATCAGTCGGCGTAAAGGGATGGTCTTGATCTAAGGGAGAAACGCACACTTCAGTATCCAAACCCCTCTTCCTCCCACTCTTGGCCTCGTCCAAAAATTTGTCCAGTCCGAACACATCTCCTGTGTCCTTCTCGAACTGCACCGGTCCTTCCCGTACCTCCTGTTCGTTGGCACCCTCGAAACCAACTTGGGCTCGTCCAAGACCAAACCTATCGTTATCCAGAGCTCGAGAAATACCCTCTTCGGTGCCCCCACCGTAGGACTCCTCGTTTCCTTCAGTGATATTACCCCTAGCCTTGTAGATGGCAGCCGCAGCAGAAGAACCGTGGAACAAGGGGCGATCGTAGAGGTTGTAGGCCTCGTCGTCAGCGAAGCTACCCGATAGGCTCTCCTGGTTGAACAGCCGAGAGTCTAACATCGACTCCTTCGACATTGTAGGCTTGGCCAGACCCAAGGCAATCTTCTCGGAAATGTCACGATTCTGTTGACGAGCAAGCATCTTGGCCCGCTGTTCGGTCCCCATATTACTCATCCTCATCTCACGTTCACGTTCCCTCCTCTTCTCCCTCCTCATCTCGTCACGAAGCTTGGCAGCTTCCTCCTCTTCCGAATCCTCTTCGTCTCTCTTGTCGTCCCGGTCCGGAGTCTCTGACTCTGAACCACTATCGCTTCCGTAACCAGCGAGCCCAGACTTCATCGCGGCGCGACTCTGCGCCATTGCCGCGGCAGGGGGTTTGGAAGGGGCGACTCCAGAACGTTCTTCCCGAGCACGTTGGGCCAACATTCTGAGGTTCTCTTCTTTCTGGGCCTTTTCCTTCTCCGCAAGTTTCTGTTGCATCAGGGCGCGTTGCCGTACTTCCTCTCGGGCGTGCCTATCGGCAACATACAGGGCTTCTGAGAACTTGGCAAAGCCATCGTTGATGTGAATCTAGAAGAAGAAAAAAGATTAGCTTCGTGGTAGCGAGTGGATGTAATGACTCACATCTTGGAGACCGCGCCCATCGGCTGCGAGACGTTTGTCAAGAGGGATAGTGTAGCCCTTGTTGTTTTTCCAGTTGGATATGCACGGTGGAATCATCCATTCCTTCTGTTCCTGAGCAGTAGCTTTGCGGGGAGGACTGCGGAGGACGGGAGGCGGCGGACTGGGAGGACCACGGGGGACCTTTTTGTGCTTGAAACGAGGAGGCTCTAAGGGGTCTTCAACGACCTCGGACATTTTGATGATCCGCTGATTTAAGCCATTCGCGCCGCCCTGTTGACCGGGAGTGTACCGAATAAACGTCGTCTTTCCCTGACTGTCTGGAACATGCTTTGGCTGCGCAGCCTTGATTTTCCCGTTGGTAATCTTTTCAAGAGCGGCCTTGGTTTTCTCCGCTATTGCAGCAACCTCCTCTTCCGAGGGACGCTCCATTGTCCGGTCCGAGTCGGTGAAGTCTTTGCGATATGCGAGCGGAACGAGGTCTTTAAACTGCGACTGGACTATCTTTCCGTCTCGTTGACCCTGCTGAGCAATCGCGTCGTAGCGAACATTGCCTTCGGAGTCAACTTGAAGTGCGAGAGTGTTCCCTGCTGCAGTCTTCCAGTAAACTTTTAGTAGAGTATGAGTGATTGAGCGAAGATAAGTACTCTCACCTTCTTCCGGCCAAGACCCAGCGGGTACTGGGCGATGTGGCATTCGGGATATGCACCGCCATCGCCTTCAAGACCACCGATTAATTGTGTGCCCAGAGTCAGTGGACAGCGTTCCACGCACCGAAATCATCCGGAGTTGACGGTTTCCATCCAACGCGCTGCCCGTATGGTGGAATGGGGTTTCGTGGGATTAAAGACTGAGATGGTTGAGAGGGTGTTTCGTCGAGCTCATCTTCCACAGCGACCGAGTGTACCGGGATTGGAAGGAGCCTAGAGAGAGGCCCTCAGGTTTCTATAACCGCGAAGGTGAGAGTCGGGGACTCACGTAGCAAGGGCCGCCATCAAGGAAGGGTAGAGGTGACGCTGGGTTGAGGCTGGTGACTGTCGGTGACAAACACTGCGGCCTTCGCCGGTGGCGTGGTTCCCGTAAAGCACGTGATGTGGCGCGTTGAACATCCTGACGCGAACCTCAAGCCTTCTTTCCCGACACCGTACCCACCATCGACGATGGCGACGCTCGCTGTTGCAACTACAGAACATCTATTACTTTTGGCCACAACATCTCTCAAGCGGACATTGTCTCTTCCAAATCCAAAAATCCCAATCCCAAGACCACTAGCGGGGACTTGGAGTTCCGATAACTTAACGCTCCTCCTGGTATTCTCTGATGGAATACGCAGGTACAGCGATAGCTGCGCTACAGAGAATATCATATTTTCTCCTCCGGAGGAGGAAGAGTTACAGGGGTGCATCGTTTTGAAGGACAACGGCGCTATCATTGGCGCACTCTCAAAGAGAATTGTCGTCCTGGAGTCCACTTCATGCTCCAACAACTACGCAATCTCCATGGCGATAGACATTCACACATCTCCAGTAACTTCCCTCGCAATCTCGAACGATGGCGCTGTCCTTGCTTCCACCTCCCAGGCTACGGTGTACATTCACAACCTTGGGGGTGATTCTCACACGGCATTACGGGGACTTCCTCAGTCATCAGAAGAGCCTTCATTATGCACGTTCTCCCCGCACTTTCGAACAAAACTCATTGTTGGGTCCGGTCAAGTACTCTATGTCTACGACGTAACAAGGCCCTCAAGCCCCGTCAAGACTATCCCGCTCGGAAGCAGCGCCAATGGAGATGTCGTCTCCCTTGCATGCAGTCCGTATAGCAAGACCCTTGTTGCTGTCGCCTGCGAGGGGGGGACCGTGCATCTCGTCGATCTTGAGAAGGAGAAGGGGTATGTGTTGGTGTCTGTCCATATTCACCCCATGTTGACATTAATATAGCCTTTTCAAGATGGTAGACGTGAAGACTCGTATCACCTCGTTGGTCTTCTCCCCTGAGGGCGCAGCTATGTACATTGGGACCGACGGCGGTAATCTGTTGGTCGTCGACCTGCGGTCACTGGACAGGCCACCTAAGTCTATTGTCGCTAGTGGGATTGGCAGTCGCGTTGAATGCCTCGCGGTTCAGGTTCGTCACTTGTGCCTTCGGAACCCAGATGAATTCCCGACTAATTAGTATGTCAAGGCAAAACCATTAACTCCCACTTCAGAATTTTCATCGAAACGACACCTGCGGAAACCTCTGGCTCAACAAGACCAAAACACGAGGACAACTCCACAACGCCGGTCGTCTTCACAACCGGTTTTTACTAAATCCCCCACCTCTATCTCGCCTACCAAATACAAGGAGTCGGCACCACCAACCCCGGTCCGTAAGCGCACCGCCTCCGGGGTTGTTCGCAGCCCAAGCGTAAGATCACCACCAGCGATACGGAGGTCAGCATCTACCTTGACGAATACACCCACCCCGAACAAAACGGCTCCAAAGTCGAAGGCATGTTCGCCGCCGCCTGTAAAACCATCTATCACTACGAATCCTGTCAAGACTCCGAAGAAACCTGGTATGTCACAACTAGCCTATCACAAAGGCCGGAGCTGATCTCCTTCAAGTGAATAGTGAGGCTGGACCTACGAAAGAGGCCAAGGTGACCAAGTCCCTGACAAAAGCTACTTCAAAGTCTCCCCTGCTACCCAAGACAACAGCTGGGCCCACAAGGCGGGCTGTCTCAACGAGCGCAACAGACGTCAAAGGCGCCTCCCGCAGACCGTTCTCCACGGCACCTCCCATCCCGACAATTCCATCCCGAAAACCCGGGCCGGGTTCGGTAACCTCCCCGCTCCCGTTGGGAAAGCAATCTGATCGGTTATCAGCCTCCGCAGTCTCGTCTTCTAGACTACGGACGAGTACCACTTCCTCCTCACGGAAGTCTACCACTCCTTCAACTTCACCCGAACCGTGTGCACCGGACATCGTTGCACAATTCAAGGGAAAGAAACCGGGACCAGTGTTCAACCTGCAATCTACGGACGATGAAGACGAGGATCGGGACGTTGACGCCACCACCAAACAACCTGCTCGACAAC
>QFEV01000451.1:11867-33070 GCA_003316405.1 Thelephora aurantiotincta
AGGATATGCGGACAGAGTTGGTTGGTATGCACTTGGATATGGTTAGGATGGGGAGGAATTGGAAAAGGGAGATGAAGGAAGTTATGGACGCGTATGCGAAGGACTTGAGAGAGTTGAGAGAAGAGAATAGGCTGCTGAGGGAGGAGAACGAGAGATTGAAGCGGGGATACTAACTTATCTCGTGTTGTCCTCATACCCACGACTTACATTTGTGACTACGCCCATGGTGTTCCCTAATCTTCCAGCCATAATTATACCGACATTAACAAGGTTCATGCGCCTTTAGCACGCGTCTCTTTCCCGACCTGTTCTATCGCGTCGAGCATGAACAACAAACTGACAACGTACGGGGTCAAGTACTCCCTCGACAAGAGATTCGTCGCGCCAGACCTCTTCCGTCTCGAAAACTTCCACCAAATCAAATACGTTAGGCTCACCTGGCTTGACCTGCACAACGTCGCTCGGTGCCGCGTCCTCTCTCTCGATTACTTCAAAAAGTTGCTTGATCCCGGGAGTGGGAGACCTGGAGTGTCCGTCGTGGGATGCGTGTTGGGTTTTGTGGGGTTGAGGATCGCGAAAGGGTTCTCCGCGACGGGGTCTTATCTGTACGTTGCGGATTTGGACTCGATGAGGTTGTGTCCGCATGCACCCGGACACGCTATGCTCTTTGGACGGTTCCAAAATCCCCAAGGAAATCCGGAACGACCTCTACAGTATGAACTCTGTCCAAGAACGCTGCTAGCCTGCCAGGAAAAGTGAGTCCTCCCCCGCCCCTTCTGCGCACTTTATCGCTTATCGGATAAACGCCCCATCGCGCGCGTCTGCCAGAGAAGCAGCGGAGCGCGGGATTTCGTTCCTAACCGGATTCGAGATCGAGTTCATCCTTTTGAAGTCCAAGTTTCCAGTGGCAGAACCAACTGGCACCCATGATTGGTCCACCACAGCAGCCATCTACTCCGGCAGTACTGGAGCCATCGTCCTTGAAGAGATCGCGGACGCCTTGCAGGTCGGCGGTGTCGAACTTCAGATGTATCATGCAGAAGCTGCCCCTGGTCAATATGAGGTCGTCACGGGTCCTCTGTCACCGCTCCAGGCTGCGGATGCGTTGGTGTACAGCCGCGAAGTGATTTACAACATCGCGAATAAACATAACCTCAGGGCTACCTTCGCTCCGAAGGTGTTTGACTATAGCTGTTCGTCACCCTCACTGACTCAACCCATTCCTCGGTTACTCACGAATCGTGGACAATAGGTGGAAGTGGGGCTCACACAAATATTTCGATCCACTCTAAGAGCTTCCGGGGTGAAAAATCACCAAAAGCACCAACGCTCACACCATTAGAGTCTGTCTTCCTACAGTCCGTCCTTGACAACCTTCAAGCGATCTGTGCGTTCTCCCTCCCAACCGCCGCGTCATACACAAGACTGGGGGATGGTGTGTGGAGTGGCGGGACGTATGTCTCCTGGGGAACGGAAAACCGCGAGGCCTCTGTTAGGCTCTGTGGTGCTCCTGGATCGCATCGATTCGAGATCCGGTGCGTGGACGGGACGGCCAACCCGTATCTGTACCTCGCTTCAATCCTGGCGGCCGTCAATGACGGATTGGAAGGAGGAAAGAAGTTGAGCGTTGCGAGCACCCCGGATAGTGCTGTCACGCTTAGTAAGGAGAGGAGGGAGGAATTGGGTATCGGTGAAAGGAGGTTGCCGTTGAAGGTAGAAGAGGCGAGAAACTATCTGGATCAGAGTAAGGTGTTGAGGGGACGTTTGGGGAATGATTTTGTCACGAAGTATCTGGCCCTCAATGAGGTGCGTGTCTCCCAAATACTGATCAGCATATCGTTCGTATCGATTTACTGAAATGGCTCACAGTTGCTCCAAGAGCACCTATCCGCTGACCAGGAGCTGACGGAGCTCAACAAGGTTGTAGCGATGTATTAGATAAAGGCTTCCGCCAGTATTCTGTCGAAGACCCAGGCCTGTACGAGTTTACGGTCACGCTCGATCCTGAGGAATGAACCGGTCACAACTCAGGTTCCATTTCGGACGCTACAATTGTTGGCTCTTTGGTTGCAGAATCCCATCCTCTATGCTGGGATCTTGTGGGAATACAACGTGACCCCATTTTTTTGGACCTGAGCTCACCGCACTCCAGGCACTTCGACACTTCGAGCACAGTGTATGTTGTCGGGAGTAGACTTGGAAAATAGCAATGGTACATGGAGGAAACGCGGACTCGGGCACCGGGTCTACGACAGAATCTGAGGATAGTCAAATCGGTCAGTCTTGTAACCCCAAGGGTTCTAGATTTTCTCCGACGCTACCCTGACTGCATACTCCTCGCGGACAGCGTTTCGCTCCTGCATCCAACTACCCAGATACCCCGGCAATTCCGCAACCTTGTTGGTCTCGCTCTCTACAGGTGGACCAAGATGCTCCCAGACGGGAAATACACCCGCCCACACCTTGGAAGTGACGTCGGTGTTCTCAAGGTCTTTGCGCTCTCCAGTTGTCGGGCCGGTGTTGATCTTGGCACTGGCGCTGACTACGGTGACCTTGAGGATCGAAGTGCCCTGCAACTCGGCTTTTGTGGGTGGGGTGCGACAGTTGTTCCAGCGGTTGGGAACGAGAGCGTCCGTGATGAGGTGTGCGACCCAAATCTTCTCGTCATCGTCCGTAACGAGGTTCGCATACCCGTGAAGGACGGCGCTACGGTAGTTGCAGCTGTGATTGAAGGGTGTCAACGCGAGCTTGATGCCATCTAGGATAGTAGCAGCTACGCAGATGGGCAATCCCTCGGGATGGTCCTCCGTGCGCTCTGAACCTGGAAGCTTCATGAGGCGTGAACTTGGGTGACCGTGGATGTACATGTCGAGAGGCTCGGTGGTTGGGTCGGCAGTCGGGTTTTCGAAGCTGCCCATCGTGCCGAGCATGGGAAGGATTGTGGGGAATGGGTCGATTGAAGGGTCGGTGGGGAGAAACGAGACATGGACGATGGGTGCGGCTCTGAAAATAGCATGTACGGTCGCAAAGTCGTACTTGCCTCGGTCGCGGTAACGGCGGATGGTGCTGCGTCCGTGCTTGGGGTAGGCAGAGGCTTCATCCATTGTGGTCAGAAACCGAAGCAGAGAGGGTCGTAGGCTCAAATCCCCGGAGGAATGACTCATCGATAAGATCAGATGTCGACGATTGGACGGAGCAATTGGTGTCTCGCTGCTTTCTGACGCTGTCCATGCACCATCGTGTGCAGGTGAGCGGATAAACTTGCCTCACCCAATCCAGCCGACACCGCAACGAGGGAAAACCGCTGAACACGACTCCTCCCCGAGTGGCGCTGATTCCGAGGTTGGACCCCGACATCACGTGACTGAGTATCTCTTCCGAAGCTGCTTCCGCAACGGAACGGAGCTGAGGACGCACCGCGACGTGTCCAGGCCAATGTCCTCCAATGTCGCGTCTTCCAGCCCTCCCCAAGCTCAGGAGTCCGGCATAAGGGCTGCTCTCAAGTACACCGGTATCCCCCAGTCATGGCTGTCCAAACGACCCAAGCTGCCCTCCCGGAACTGGCTCATCTTCATCGGCGTCACCTCCACCATCACCGGCTATTATTTATACGACAGACGACAGTGCAAATCTATTCGTCAGGCTTATGTAGACAAGGTGAAAGAGCTTGGGGAGGTCCCGTTGCACAGTCACGACTACCCAAGGAAAGTCATGGTGTATGGCGCAAAGTGGCCGGACGATGAGGATTCAGACCGGGCCATCAAGTACTTTAGAAAATACGTCAAGGTACGTGCATATTCCCCGTTCGCTCCCAGACACGGCGTTCATATCTTTCCCCAGCCAATCCTTGTTGCCGCTGCCGTCGACTACGACATGATCATCGGAAAACGCTATGGTGACATAGCTTCGCGTATCGCAGATGAAATCAAATCCCGTAGGCGGCTGGAAGCGGGCATAGATCCTCCAAAACAAACCATCATCGCCAAAGCCGGTGACCAGTCACCTGAGGCCAAGCGACGACGTGAACTAGAAGGCGGTATCGTCCTGGTGGGCAGACCGACTTTCAAAGAGTTCATGGAAGGTTTGCGACGTGGATGGACCGATGGACTTGAGAAGGTCGACAAGGAGGAACAGCTCGCCCGTGACCTAGAGCCCGATGGCAAGTTTGACGAGGTGGAGGAACCGACCTCAACCTCCACGGTGGACATGGGAGGTCTCAGTGACGGTGAACCGCTTCCGACAAAGTCACGTCTCCCCCCCTCCACCGGCCTATTCACACCCCAATACCTTCGTCCTCCATCGGGTAAAAAACCCTCCTCGTTGTCATCCTCGATCCCCGAACACCTCAACATACCACCAGCTTCTATTCCCCAACAACCACCGGTTCTCTTCGTTCCTTTCACGAACTACCTCGGATTTCTACAAGTCCCTCACATGATTTGGGACTTCTTCAACCAGCGCCAAAAAGTGCTCTCCGGAGCTCAATGTGCGTATAGGTTGATCAAATCCCAAACTCGTTTATTTGATCCTTCCACGGACCTGGATTACGGACTGGACGCCGAACGCTACTACAAATCCTCCATGCACAAGTACGCGGAGAGCGTCGAAAAGATTCGGACAGGGTACTATAAGGCCCTCCCCGATAAACTCAAAACTGCTCGAGACCTCGCCAGGGGCAATCGGGAACCAACCAAAGACGAGGTCAACTATCCCCCGCCCACCGAAGTAGAGCTGCGTGCGGAGAGATTAAAGAAGGAATCGAGGTGGAGGAGCGACCTTACTGGCTGGGATATCGTCAAGCCCGAGGCACCAGTCGTCTTTGACGAGAGGTTCAATGGTACTCTCCAGGTTTTCGTTGACCCACCAGAGACGGAGGCCGAGTTTTGATTGTCCACGCCTTCAATGCTACACTACAGTCCAACTAATCTTACATAGTGAAGGTTATCTTTAGACAGAGTTCCACGAGCACAATCACAACTTGTCCACAATTTGCACCGCACCGCTCGCGATCCAAGCCTCGAATTCCGCAAGAGGGTCGTCCTCCTCGATAACGTGGTTTCCAACCTGATCCTTAGCACCAGAGTCCTCCAGAGAGTCCACACCGGCGTAAAGATCTTCCAGAATGCAGTTTCTAGCATCAGATTTTGTCGTCAAGTCAAGTTCAACCTCAGGACCAGGACCAGGGGACCGTGTAGCCAGACCACCAGCATTGACCGCGTTGTCGACCTTTTCATCGCTGCCTTCGAAAGAAAATAGAGGCGGAGAAGGGGATTTCAGGGTTGAGTCGATAGCCTGCACGACGCCCCTGGGTTAAAGCATTCCGGTGTAATGTCCGTCGAGGGAGTACCCACCTCCCGAACAGAACCCGAGCGTGCGGGTCTGAGCCTCCGCCGGTTAACATCGTCCTGCCAATCGCTGATCCTTTTCATCCGTTTAACAGTCAGCTCGGGGCCAGGAGGCAAATCCCGCGAGCGCTTCCGTGACACTTGGGGATGGTCAAGGGGGGAAGAAACATTATCCGCGTCATCAACAGTCAAATCCGCAGTTACAACAAACTTGTCAGCATCCAAGGCAGAGCTAGGCATAGCGCGAATCAAGTCATCAATGTCGTCGAAGTCGTAGTCAGGAGAAGGAGAACGGATATTGTCGATGATCTCAAGGGTAGATGGCCCACGTGTAACTCCAGACCCTTTGATATTATCGTCAGAGAACCTTATTTCCGTGGGTTTGGTCCGGCCGAGTGGCTTGAAAACGCGCGAACGAGAGGGAGCAACGCCCAAGACCCCCGTTTTGGAGGAAGTGAGAATGGTTTTGCCGCGAGATTCGGGAAGTGGGCTATCCGGGACAGATTTTCCAGAGGTTTGCTGAATGATCCGAGGGAACCCTTCGTTACCCAATGCCTTCGTTCTCTCGGGCCCAGTCCTATATTTCGCTTTCGCCTTGGAAGGCGGCGGGGGGTTCTTCAATCCTTCCCGGCAGCTGCTACTTATTGAGTAAATCTGAAGGAAAGGTTGTTATGTGAGTACCAGATGTGCCTGCAATTATTCCTGTCCTTGCAGGGGTGATTGCACCTAGCATGATGTCAGGTTCCAGACTTAAGCTAGGAGGTAGAACTTGCCTGTAGTTTCCGTTGGGCAGTTGTTCTGGCTTCCACTCTTCATACGAAGATCCAACCGTCGTCTCCTTCGAGTTGGACCCCCCCGAGCCCGCCAGGGGCCTCTTTCTTTACGGTTCGTTCAGGATCGGACTGTAGCTGGAGAAGGAAGGCACATACGTGTTGCCGGGGTTGATCATGATCCGAGAGTCTTCTCTGTTCACAAGTCCGCCATACTCCTCGGGATCCTGACTGGGAGCCGGAGGCTTTGTATTTAAAGTAGGATATTCACGTCCCGGAAGGTCAGGCCTGAAGGATTGGGAAACAACGTCCCCGGCGATTGTTTCCTACAGAAAGTAAACAACGAGGCTGGAGCCAGCGAGTTCTGGGCTCACCGAACTAATGATCGTGACCACAGATTGACTGGGTTTCGTCAACTCTGCAAACACAGAGAAGGTTTTGACCTCCTTGAGCGATCGAGTCCTACACAGTATGTCAGACCTTGACCGTGTGTTTTCCTTTGTGAATGAACGTACGGGATTCTTCGGTAATCAATGAATGCATTGTCGGAGGTAATGGTGAGGACCGAAGTCATCTCGTATGTGCGACCTTTGCCTCTCCTTTGTTGGGGTTTCGCTAGTTCCACACCGAGGCCGCACTGGATTTCAAGGGTAACTTTCACGGGGCCTTGTCCCCGACGCGACCTGACAGCCTTTTGCGTTACCTGCAGATGGTACTGCGGAAACCTCGCCGCCTGATCGAGGATTATGTGGCCGAACGGAGTCCGGCGGTTGAGGAGCTATACTCCAGCAGTGAGGGACTCTGGTGAAGGAAGGAGCTCATAGACGTACGGCTTCAATCCGCTCTGGTTGTTGTTTGCGGAGGGTGGCGAAGGATGTGATCCCATGCTCGGCGAGTACCTACCGTCCAATAAAAATCTATTGATGGAAGCAAGCATGGCCGCCCACCTTAATGCTGATGGAACCAAGCGAAAACTCAGCAACAGGGTCAAGGATGAAAATGCTACTAACGATTTATCACCAATTTGGTCAATTTGTCGCAACACGATTGGACGGTCTTCCCAAGCTTTCGCAGACAAAATACGAAGACTCGAAAATTCGTTAATGATTGCGTTTCAAATTCGAATGCACGCCGCAACCTACCATTCAAGCCCATACCTAATCAGTCCTCCCGACTGTTGGATAATTGCAACCTCAACCAGAGCTAGCAGAGTCTTGTATTTGATCTGGGTGGATATAATGAAACGGGTTCCACACCTCGAGCAATCCGTCCAACGTGGCGGAATACGGTGAAAGCTTCCAACCCAAGCTGACTATCGGGACCCTTGAACTCTGGCGCACTAAGAGATACCCCCCCGAGCACAGCCTACACACGTGTCAGTATCCTGGATTATGAATTGATAGACGAACCTGTATTAATAGGAAGACCTTGTCTTGTATGGTCTCTACCTTCTTCAACGTGAACCGAATGTCGTCTTGAGTTCTGAGACGATTCAAGATCTGTTGGAGTCAGCAGAACCCTAAATTGTCAGAATCGGCGCCACGTACCTGTTTCTCGCCGCTTCGGATCTTGAGCTCCAGAAACCTTGGAATGTTTACAAGACCGTGAATAATCGGGTGAAACGAACGCTCACTCGTCAGAAGCCGACAGGGTCTCCAGCTGATGATCTCGTAAGGTCGAGGGTAACGATCGATGTAGGAACGCTCACGATTTGCCGAACCCCCGCGCTCCAGTCGAGGCCCATAATTGTTTTCATCTTCGAAGATTTAGTTTGTGCGGTCTCGTTATGATAGACCTGGCTGACCGTATTTTGCTTGAGGTAGAACTGCGTAGGCGTGAACAAGCGTAAATTAGTTATGGACAGGGCTCTCTACCTTGCTCATAATGTCGCCGTACTCAGTCGAACGTAATTGGTGTTCCTCTCCGTCCTCAGGGGTCTCTACCAGCTTACTCGTCTTAAGCTCTGCGACACTGTCCAGAATCATCTGATCCAGACGCTCCTGCCATGTCTGCTCTTCGTTCTTCCCGATGGCATAGTGCTTCGGGTTGCGTTGCAGACGCTGGAAGAGGAACGAGTTACGAAGCCATGCTTTCGCAGACTCGATATCTGTGATTGTCCCGAGTCCTATCTCAGAGTTTACGTGCTCCGTGATATTGACGTGAAGACTCGATTCTAGAAGGGTGGTTCCCTGAGCTAGGTTTCTGTACTTTACCTCGAGTTGAGGTTCACACATTATGATCGCGAGTCCCTCTTTATCTGTACAACATCAGGCCAGCGTCGCGTCGCAGACACATGACTGGGAAAAGACCTACCGAATTGAGGGCGACCCTACGCAAACGTCAGGAACAGAGTGAAGACAAAGTAGGTGTACTCACCGCTCGACCAATCATTTGCATTATTTCCAAATCAGTGTATTCCTTCATAGTCCCATCCCTGAACAGCTTCACGCCTTTGATAACAACCGTATGAGCGGCTGCATGTCCATGGTGAACTTCCTCGTGTCCAGTGTGACAAAGAGATGTGACGCACGGAGGTTAACACCGACCGCCAATGTCTGTCAGATTGCTTAGAATGGGCGGAGAATGGATATAGATACTACGAACCGAGGTGCACACGACCACTCTCAGTATTCCCTTTAAGAATAGATCCTCCGTTGCCCTTCGATCATCGAGGGACATCCCAGCGTGGTGCACGCCAATGCCGGTCGCGGAAATTTCTATGAATGTGGTCGTTAATGGGTAACCATGTACCGCGAGAACAAACAGACTTACTTTCCAAACGATGGTCATCAAACTTGGTATCAAGACTGCCATATGTTAGCAACAGATCGCCCTAGCCGATAGGTACCGACCGATGTGACTGTGTCCAAGGTAGAGGTTGCTTCGACTTTGCGGCCGCGTTGTAATCGTTGATGAGTTGCTCAGCTGTCGAGAGAACATCTGGACAGATTCCTGAGACGGATGCGCAATGAGATCAACCAAATGAATACTTTTCCGCGTGGGTGAAAAGATGAGAATCGGTTTGTTTGTTATGTGTTTCTGCAAGATGCCAAATAATCTGAAGTCCAAGGTCCTTTGGAAAACAAAATCATTCTGCTCTCGTTTCCGTTCGATTCCGTATACGGATCGTGAGATTTTGCAGGGACGAAATTCTTCCCCAAACTGAGAGTGCGTTAGATGCCTGTAAAACCCTTGAAATGATTGAACAAACCTCAAAAACTTGCCCAGGAGATCCTTCCTTGTTAGTCCCAATCCATGCCGCGACATCCTGGACATTGGGAACCGTTGCAGATACCATGATAAAGCGCACTCCAGAACCCCGTAGTTTCATCCTCGATATTACAACTTCGAGAGTACCACCGCGGGCTTCGTTCAGGATGTGGACCTACAATCCGGGGACTGAGCCTGGTGCAGGGGAAATCTAGCACCGGTTCTCCGTACCTCGTCAACAAGGAAAAGCTTTATCTGAGACAATATCCCGTTGTAATCTTGCCTATACCAACGTTCACAAAATGTTGGGAATGGAAACCATAACGCGACGTACCAGTTACGCGTTAGGGCATCCCATTTTTCCGCCTAGGAGCGATCAGGGACAACGCATACACTCTACCAACAGGACTCTACCGTAGTGACGCTGTGTACACATTGATCACCCCACTCGAATAGCGGACGAGATTGTAGTGCTTACATTATGCAAGAGTTTTTAGCATCTCCCCAAGGATTTTTCCCAAACACGACCGTATCTCCCGTGAGTTCGCAACCTTGGTTATCTGTCATTGACGGTAGAGCGTATGCGTCAAGGTGCCCTACATGTGATCCCCAGACCAGAAAACTTCTTCGTCCACTCATTAAATTTTTCCGAGCATAGAGCCTGGAAACACGATATATGCAGGAAGGACCTTCGAGAATACCAGACAAACCTTTGTCGGCGCCACATAGACGCACTTTGCTACACTTGGATTGTTTCCAGAGTCTTTCAACGTTCGTATCATTGCGAGTTCAAACAAAACCGTTTTTCCGCTTCCTGTGGGAGCTGTAAATGTGCATCAGAACACATTCGGATGACGGGGGTGAACCAGCCGACAGGATATAACCTAGAGGGATAGGGTCAGTCGCGGAAGCACTAACGTATCCCGGCTGTCGTACCAAGTTTTGTGAGGTGTGCATCAACTTGATGGGAGTCAAACAACGCGGAGGCAGTATGTGCTACAAAAGGGCTCACGCTATCAAAGCAAGTGGATTGGATGGCATTGAAGACGCCAAATGTGAACAGACCACGATAAGCATCAGCTGGGGAGTAGCATGAGAACGCACTTCTGACGATAATGGGATGACATACGAAGATCAGAGACAGGTCTAAGTCGGATCCCCCGAGAATTTGTCCCGTCGTAAGACATGGGAAGACTAGGTTGGGACATGCTGTTCCCTTGGACTTGGCGATCGGCCCTAGAATTGAATAGCTGCACCGGAATGTTCCTCGGGGAATTGAGGTTGCCCGCCATGTGAGGATTCCAAGGTCTCCCCTGTGCGGAACCTTCCGCAGAGTTGTGTATGTCCCAATGAGGCCGCCCTTGAACCACGTTGTGAAGGAGATTATAGTCCATGGGAGGTGTCTCCTGCCACGGGAACGTGGTTCCGACGCCGTCAACTACATCTTGTGGGTCCTTAGCGGATGATGGGCTCTGCGTATCACAACGCACAGGTTTGCTGATCCCAACGCGACGGATCTCCATTTCCGTGAACGGTCATTTCATCGCCGTACTCGGGGTATTCTTCGATATCATCCACATAATCTTCGATTCCTGGGGCATCCATATGGCCACGCGCTACGCCTGTCCCGCGGTTGTGTCTTTCCGGGGGACAGGGTGACGAAAAATCTATCGAAGCGAGGTCGCAAATACGAAAATCTAGTTTATCCCCAAGTTCTCACCTCCGAAGGAATTATCATCCGAAGGGCCAGTTTCATCCAAAACCATCTGGCCATTACTCGCATAAAACTGCGAAGGACGGCGTGATTGGCCGAACAAAGCCTGTTGATACATACTCGAAAGGGAGTGGAAGTGGTAGTAGCAGAGAGAGAGACGATCCGACCGGCCCACAACTTCGAGAGCCCCGGCTCCAGCGCAGCCGCAATTAACCGAGCCGGTCTCAGAGATATCGTGACCTGTGACCGTGACGGACACATTATCTTTCCACACGACACCCAACCCTTGCGGCACTTAGGCTATCGCGTGTGTGCTGGCTAATTTCCCAAGTACGGTTGACCCACAATGTCACAGAGGGCGGACAAACCAGATGAAGCGAAGATTAACGAATACATAGAGAGGTCAGCCACGGCCGTACCGTCCCCTTTCCGTCACTTTCGTGTCTAAAATCAAGGCCACGTTCCGCAGGATCCACTATTCTGATCGATATTCAGACGACCAGTACGAGTACCGACATGTAATACTCCCTAAGCCTCTCTTCAAACTCATTCCCAAGAGCTACTTCAACAACGATGAGTCTGGCACCCTTCGCCTCCTCGCGGATCACGAATGGCGGGGAATCGGCATTCAACAGAGCTTAGGTTGGGTTCATTACGAGATTCATGGTATGTCTATACCCTTGCGGTCACATGAAGTAAAGACGAGCGTACCGACACTACCGATAGCACCTGAACCTCACGTCCTCCTCTTCAGGAGGCCCAAGGATTACGACCAACAACAGTACCTTCAACAACAAATGCAAACGCAGGCCAATGGAAAACCAGTGGGTGGGAAGAATGGTAGGAAGAAATGACAGCCTCCCGACCCTCCCGTGACCACATCTGAGCCTTTGAGGTACCGGTACTCCGCGTGTTTTGCTGTCGGTGCAGTTCAACCTTGCTATCATTCCCGCTTAGACTACCATCCCTGACGCGGTAGACACCGTTGCGAGTCAGTTTTTTGTTGTAATTCTGCTATATGAACCCCGCCCCGGATTTCTAAAAATTATTCATTTGAGAAAACATGCAATGAACACACGCATAGAAACTAATATCTAGATATAGGTAAGTCTCCCCACTCAACGAGAGGAACGGCCCCTTCTCCAACCTGCAGAGAATCCTTAAGTTTCTTGGGATCCTCGACGACAACATATCCCGTTGGCAGAACACCGTGTCTGTTGCTATCGTCGGGATGCTTTTCTGCCAGCGCGGAGAGCTCTTTCTCCACGATAGCGGTGGCAGCTGGGTCGTGGACGATCTCCTTTAGCACTTCTAGCGTATCAGGGACTGTCTTGGTTTCCGGAAGTTTCTCTATCCAATCGACCGGTAAGCTGATGCCGTGCTTCTCTAGCACAGCATCCACCTCCAAGAGTGCCAGTAACGAGAGCCTCTTGGGTTGGGGCTTTCGGGAGACACAGTGAACAGAGAGCTTGGCCCTCTGGGAGGATGACCGGTGCACGCTAGATGAGAAAAGCGACAGCACTTCCTCCTTCACAACATCTCTTAGCATGTCAGCGTCATTGTCCCCTGAGGAAACTGGTATAAGCAAACAACCTTGAAGCGGTAGATCGGAATGCATACGTCGATAAAAATCAAAGACCCCTGACTCGATGTGAGCCCAATATCTGTTCGTCTCTTCCACCAGATTCTTTGCAGCTTCCCTCCACTTCCTTTCGAGCCCAGTCTTCTGTTCCAAGAATTCGCTCTCAGGCATGGTCTCCAACTTTAACTTCATGGAGTCCAAGAAGGCTTCGACCCGTTCTTCCAGATACGTGGGATGCCGCTCGCTTTGGACCAAAATCCTGAGGCCGAAATACACGTCCCCGGGCAACGTCCACTGCGAACAGGCCACGATGTAGCCCAGTTGCTCTTGGGTACGGAGCACGTTGAAAGCGGGTTCAGAGAGAATCTGCGCTAACAAAGAACCGACGACTCGGAGGCGCGAGTCATTACGGGAGCCAAGATGGACGTAGTACGTCAAGCTGGAATTTGGTTCATTTGCGTTTGGGACTGGTATTGTCCAAACGTAGTTCGACCCTGGGCCTTCGTGAGCAAATTAGTGGTATGGTCCCGCACAGGGAACTTGCCTGGAGGAAGGATTCTTGGGCGCTCAATTAGTTCTGAGGGTTTTGTTGGCGCCGGGTCGAGAAGTTTCTCAGTCACTTCGGCAAGACTCGTCGCCTCCTGTTCCGAGGCCAATGGGTCAATGCTAGGCGCTGTTAATCGGCGTAATTCACCCACTTCCTTGTACATGTTGCCGACAACTAGAATCTTGAGGGAGACGTCCGACAGTAGTTTCTTTGCGTGTGACCGTATATCCTCCACAGTAACGGCTGTGGATGTTTTGATAAGAGCTCAAAGAAACGGGATTTTATGACTCACAAGCGATCTCTGGGAGTTTCTCGTTCAACAACCAAAGGTTCTCGTTGAGAGGGTACTTTCCGTAGTACTCGGAAATTTGATACGTCTGACCTAAGAAGAAGTTCTCCCAATTGCGTTTGAGCTTTTGAAGAGCGTCAGCATTCTCGGCCCGGAAGATTGCACGCAAACCCCTACCTGTTCCTTCATGACATCCAGTCGGTCTGACTTGACTTTGAGACCCTTAATCTTCTCAAATATATGGCGCAAGAGGACTGGCAGCTTATCGTTGTACCCTCCGATGACAAGATACGTTCCAAACGAATGAGACGCATAGTTGTAAGAGAGTCCCGCGAGATCGGCGTCGTAAGACAACTCAGTCAAGGAGTCGCCAACGAGATCCGCGAAGAGCCTGAATGTCACGTTGAAGCTGGTAAAGTGGGGTTCGCGCAGAACAGACATACCTCGTCATGACCGATGTCTTCGGTGAAGTATTTGCATGCGGGCTACACACCCATCAGATTCGCCTTCGATCCCGCGGTTTTGCGTAAACGCACCTGCGCATGTCGATGCAAACTTGTGCTTTCGGCACCCAGTACTGGTCGTCTTTCTTGTACCACAACTGCGAGAGTGGAGTTTCGCGGATAAGGTGGGGGCGCTTTGCGGGCTGAGGAACGTCCCGTCTATCAATGTTCAAGTTTTCGGGGAGGAACACATTCTGCCCCGGAAGGTGTAACTCAGGTATATCGTTCGGCTCCCGAGCCTAAGAAAGTTCACTTGCTGTCAGTCCAGGTTTCGAGGTGACTCTCACCTTGGAGACGAAGTCTTCGTCGAACCTTTCCACCAAGTACTTGGTTCCGTACCAGGGTTCCGACTTCCAGTCCAAAGGGCTGCCATCGGGCCCAAACAGGTGTTGTAATTCGTCGGGTCGAGCCATCACGACCGCTCTCCCCTGATTGATAGTTAGGGTGTTGAGAATATCCCTGACCTCCTTTTCTCCTTTGCCGGACTCGTCCCATTCCGATATGAGCTGGGGAGAGCTCAAAACAGCATCCCGTTCAATGGGCCATGCCATGTGTTCTGACACCCAAACAGCATAATCGTCCGGGCGCCGTTTCTCAGCGTATCGGAATTTTGTTGCACTGATGATGCTGAGTTCCTTCTGATACCAGGCGGGGAACTCTGAAGATCGGAGAAGCGATAGGTACTTATAAACAGCGAGGATGATCTCGCGATAGTTCGCTGTGGTGGCACGTTATACCAGACTCGCCCAGCAGTGACATTCTGAAGAACTTACATAAACCGTCCTTGGTGAGGTGTAAAGTCGCCTTGAACATAGCAAACTCCCGTGCCAGGTTCTGAGGCCCAGAGCTCAAGCTAGTCAACCAGCCCTTTTGTTTGAGATAGGAATGTAACGATCCAGGACCCTCGTGACCAACGAAATGGGCCAAGAAATTCGCAGGCTTGTATCTCCACATCGTAGGTTGGTACGGGAGCGGGAACGATACTTCAATAGCATGGAATGACATGATCGTTTGGACGGCAACCATCGTCTATCAAAGAGGTGAGCTGTTTTCAGGAAAAATTGACATTTTTCACTCACACCCTTCTCGTTCAGCCCAAATGGATGATCAGGTATAGCTGGGAGGGGCTCAACCCCACGATTGGGTATATCGGAAAACATGCTCGAGACCATATCACCGAGTTTATCCAGAGGTTCTAGAACGAGGTTGATCATGGCGCAGGGTTTGAATTGAAGAAATCTTACCTTTACCCACAACACATAACCGCATCCGGTTGGCACTGTATTCCTTTGTCCACCATTCGATGAGCCGTCTCCGGGTTTCCCTGCCCACCGGACCTCCGTCTTCCGCGTCGCCGAGGCTGGATCCAGTGGAGGAAGAGGGGGACGGAACGCGCGAGGAAGTGGCACTTCCAGTTGCGCGGACGGCATCTTTCGCGGCACGAGACAAACTTCCCTTGTGGCCGGTACCGAATTTGTTCCACGAGTGCCCAGCCTTGGTGAGGTGCTTGTTAAGCTGGAAGATTCGCCAGACATCCGATTGGTGGTTCTTCTTGTGTTCCGAGTCCACCGCGTTCAATTCGCGGGCGGTACAAGACGGGGAGAAGAGCGGGCAGGAGAAGAATGCTGCGAAACGGGCGAGGGCGCCTTCGAGGGCAGGGGTCCCAACGTTGAAGTAATAATTGGTATTAGATGTTCCGGTATATGCGTTGGATCCTCCGTTGTTCTTTGCAAGAAACTATAGCAGGAGTTGATTAGACGGTACGCACGTGAAGCGTACAAAGAACACGAACCTCAGAGTATTCGTTTTCCTTCGGGAACTTTTCCGTTCCCTGCGACGATATTAGCAACGTTCGACTTGGCTCGTCAGAAACTTATACCATAAACAAGAGATGCTCGCAAAAGTGGGCCAACCCCGGCATGTCGGGCTGGCGGGTAGTCAACACGTGCTGCACGGTTCGAAAGCCAAGATACAACGTACCGGGTCATAGAGGTGACCGACCGCGACATCCAAGCTTGCAGCGGCTTTGTCAGTTTTGATATCGTGAACAAGCATCGCCTGCAATCCATTCTCTAGGCGGATCATTCTATAATCTCTCTCATCTCGCTCCGACCGTATGATATCCTTGTTGTAGACGTGGTATGGGGGTGTGTGTTGGTTAGCTGGATGGGGAGTCCAATGGGACTGGGTTGCGAACGCCGCAGACATGACCGCCGGAGTGCGAATGGCAGAAAGCCTGGGGTGACTGAGAATAGACGACGAGAGAGAAAACCATGACCTGAGCATTCGAAAGCGGCCAGTTGCAGTCCGGCAATTTGCGCCAATTGTCGTCTGGCTCGATCATCCTGTGTTTGACTCACGACGGGGTATACCGGACAGACATGGAGGATATCCCCAGCTTCCGCGGTTCTTCCGGTCTTCGAATTCTCGAGCAGGCGCCTACTCTTCTCCAGGCCTCCTGATCTGCAGATGTTGCGTCCAAACACACCGCCGACGATTTCGACTGATGAGGTGCTCGTTGCAGCAGCTTTCGTAATAAACCCGCGGGGGGAACCGATCGCCGGGACCACCTCGCTGAGGGAGTGCATGCGGAACCGAGCACCATATCCCACAAACTTCCAACTGGTACCGTGGTTTTTATTGTGATGCTGTTAGCTTTTTTTTCTTTCAAAACTTGGATCGGAATCGGAGAGTTTTTCACTCGGCATGCAAAATAGTAACACAGTCTCTTTTCGTATTGGTTGCAGCTTTTGAGAATTTTTGAGGGGAAAAGATCATCCCGGACGCAATTGCGGACTTTCCTTGCTTGATCGCGATTCGACACAGAAGCCTCCCTGAAAATCTCGCAGGCTTCCTCGTAATTTGGACACCAAGGTACACGCCGGTACTTTGCTTCTCCCAAGGTCGAGAAAACCTTCGACGCCCAATCGACGCTCACTTTCACCAATGAGTCCCGGTTTATTGGGGATCAGATCTCGAGGGCCACGATCAGCACGTCGGGCATCCGACTTGCTACTTATCCACGACACCCCCGCACAGCTACAGAGGAAGCAGAGGGATCGCGATCTCCAGACCCACACCTGGATATGACATGCGACTGGTGCCTGCGAATTTCCGACCGGAGCAGCGATGCAGATTCTGGATCCACACGGAACATTAGGCGGGTAGGTCAAAATACTACTTCGAGAATGATCAGACCGAGAGATACACGAGGACAGCGGTAATGTCGTTCCGTTGCCGTTAACAGGGCGACGTTGAGTCCTGATACAACCGCCCGACTCGCAGATGTTGCCACGATCTAAGAATGGACTCAACTGAAGATTCGACCACTTGGTAATCCAACTGATCGGAGTAAGGGCTGTTCGGTCCGAATGACGAGGGGCCTCACTCAGAGGACATCGGTTCAGGATTCACTACAAGAATGTCAGACTGCCCCCACAAGTATTGACGAAATCCAAGCACCTGTAAGGACGGTGATTTGGCGGAAGATCTGCCATCCCTGGATCCCGCACTGTGTTTCTGCCCAAGGCTCGGAGAGACTGTCGGTCGTTGATGCGTAAGACATGCGGGGTATCTCGGTGAGGAAATTCTGGAGGGGGTACCAGGCCTTCCGCCCAGCTGATAATAGGTACTTCAAACCCGCTCTCATGTTCCTCAACGGATCGGGCGGATCTAAGTTGTCATCCGCGCAGACGTAGAGGCGCCCCAGCGACGGGAAAACATCCGTTTCCTCGGAGAGGGTAGTGTCCGAACCTCTGAACGAGATTCCCAGTACTCGAAGATTGGGGAGCCGAGACATGTAAACAGCAGCATCGCTGGAAATCTTGTGATACGTTGTCAGGTCTTGCACGGGACCGGAAAGCCTGAGCAAACAGTTCGACAGAGCTCGCACCCTCACAATGTCCAAGAGGAAGTCCTCTCGGAGATGGAGCGCTTTTCTATCGGCGGGAGCTCCAGCGTTGGTCCGGCTATTGGATCTGGCAGATTTCCGAAAGTGTTCAGGTCGGCGAGGAGGGATAGAGACAGGATCAGCCTGATCCACGTAAAATGCTCTCAGTTGATAGATCTTCGTGGGCAACCCATCCGAGTGAGGTTCTTCGTTGGCCTGTAAATTGTGGATGCAACGTCGATAACTCTCGAAACACCCCACTCGCAACGTGTGGAAACGCGGCAGTCATTCAGTGGCATTCGGGCAGCAAAAATTACTCGCCAGCTTACGATGAAAAATTTCCGGAAGGAGGGTCTTGAGGAGATTGATCAGACTGTCCTATGTCTCCCACAACACGTCCAACGGGTCTGACTTGCACGTCAGCGCCCAGTCGAGCACGTGGGAAGGACAGATGAACATATCTGCCTGGTAATCTCCCTGACCAGCTCGTCTGTCTGCAAGACAGGGTGCATCCTCGATGAAGCCTTGGTCGCCGACGAAGTGAGAGAGAACGGAAAGGATCGAACCGAGGCCATCTGGCGGACCGCGGGCCGTGGCTGTAGGCACGCGGGTCGGGTCTCTGAGTGTCGGCAATGTAACTAGATGTTGATAGAATCCACAAGTAGGATTATTCGGTCGTTCCTACAGATATCACGGTAGCTTTCTAGCCTGTCGTCTGGGCCAACCAAGGGGTAGTACAGATAATCTCCGTCACTTGATGGTTGGACAGGTTAACGACCGGGTGGGGGAGGAAGCAATGGGAACCCTCCACCTCCACCTCCCCCCGAATTACTGGGTCCAGAGCTGAGCAGATCTGACACGCCCTTCGACTGCGCACCCTTCGACTTCCCCGGTATGGAGATAGAAAAGGTCTGACCATCCCTCAACGAGTAGTCCTTCTTTGGTCCCGCAGGAAGGTGCGGGGAAGGCTCGTCGGCCTCAGCTTCTGGAGGGTTCATCCTGGCTTTCCAACGCCTGTGTCCGGGTTAGTCCCAAAGTAACGACACGTGAGTCGAATTAACGACCTACTTGGTGTAGTCTTGAAGTGCGACATCTGTAATTCCGGCGAAGTAAGATACGTACGATCCTTTCTACTGTTCGCATACACGTACTGAAGTCGAAGCTGTCTGATCTCTCCAAGAAGCCCATACCGATGTAGGCTTTCCGGCCGCCGTCCTCGACCCTGACGACGAAATAGCGCGATGAATCTAAAACACCCTCGACAGAAGGCTTGGCGGGGTCATAAGGAGCATTGGCGAAGACTTTGCTTCGGTCAGCCCAGGACCAGTGACACACGAGAACTCAACATACGTTCGCCTGCGATGCGGAGTTAGCGACTGTGCATACGCTCGGACGGCGCGACGGCGTACCGGTATTTGGATCCTCGAACGCAATTTTGACACCTGCCCCCTTCTCGATGATCCTCAGTCGCCCTTTCCAGAGGGGATTTCCAAGATCACCCCACTCCTGGGCTCGATGACCCTCATTCTTCTTCAGCGGAGGAATCTTGAAGACTAACCGTATCTCAGACACCTCTCGCAATGTCATTCAAACGCCCAACGCACCTGAAACCTCCCTGCACATGTACAGAATCGACTCAATCTCTTCATCAAAACCATCCATGGTAGTATGTAGATAGGGAGATACTGATGAATGTGACGCTCCGATCAGTCAGTCGCACGTCACGCGGAAATTGGACCCATACTAACCTTCCTTGACTTTAACCATGTCCACTAGAAATCTGCCAACCCCACCTCCAGAGGGCCCCGCCGCGGTACCTGTAGAAACCGACGGCGCAACGCTACCGACGACGGGCGCAGAGGGGGCCGTCGCTCCCGTAAATACACCACCATCCCAGCCACAGCCAACACAGATGCACACAATCTACAGGGAAGTTTTCCCTATCATTGCAGACAAGGCTCTTGACAAAGACTGGGCTGGACTGGCAATGCTGGCAGAGTTACATGACCTCCGTGTATGTCCCGGATCCCATGCCTTCCAAATGTGGCTCTCCTCATCTAAATCCTCGGGGTCCACAGACAGAACATGATGCCGACGTATCGCGACTATTGCTCACCACTCCACTCGTACTGTCGTACTTGATTCTGGATGACATGTGCGATTTCACAGCTAGAAACACCGGATATCTGCTCAATCTTTGCGATCAGACCTCCTGGCCGCTTCGCGATAGCCCGCCTCCCGCCGCCTCTTCTGCATCACCCCGTGACGGAAGGACTCTTTAACCTCTTAGCATCTGCGTCTGAGAGGAACTATCCTCAAGTCTATGCTCGGGCGGGGGCGCTTGCGGAAACATTAGGTGTAGATGCGGATTTGAGCGTCTTTGGGGTGTCTATGATCAGATCCTTCATCAGTGAGGATAATGTTTTTGTGTGCTCTTCGGTGCTGTCTCTTAAAATTCTTTCAAAAGCCTCGTTCCGTACTCGGGCATTTAACTTGATTTCGAAAGCGTATACGACCATTCACGTACCACTTGCCGAATCTTATCTAGGCCTTCCCCGCAACGAACTGTTATCAAGTACGCAGCCACTGCATTCTCTAGTTTCACCTCTTAATAACGCCCTCCAGCTGTTACTAGACTCAAATGGAAGTACGAGCCTTCCACGGACATCCTGACCCCTGTTCGCCTTCAGAACACTAATGCACGATACATACAAGGAGTTGCCTCTGGCCCTTCTACCTTGCTCACATTCGACATCGTTACCAACGGCGTCGCTCTTCTGGAGTCTTGAAGTCGCTAAGCGTCCTGAGGCTGTTGTATTACATGTACCAGCCCCATCCAGGATTATAATCAGGGTATCGTAGTATGGATCCGGACTCGTCGCGAAATATCCAACGTGGGTCTCCCCAAAGAAAAAACTTGCATCACTGCGGCAAATTTCGAACTACTCGTTTCCATTCCTGTATACAATCAGCTCGGCCACGCCGCAGGAGATATCTGGATGCCCTTACGTGGTGATTAAGGACTGTGAAGTCCTCCGTCGTGGTTGCGATGAGAGCCATATACCGTCCGACCTTGTACAGTTCTCGGTCATTTTGTGCCTCAGCAGTATGCGCTGCCTTGAACGCATGGATCTTCAAGCCGGATCGCGGGTTCAATGCAAAGTTCCTGCTCTGTCAAGCAAACGACCGTCAGAGATTGGAGCAGAGTCCAGGAGCGATGAGATTCATACAAGGTCATCAACGTGAATGGTGTTTTTCGCACTGCTGCGCTCAAAAGAGAATCTCAGATCGTCCCACGCAGCCGATGCCAAGGACGTACTATTGTTTGAGGTGGTTCCATATAATTTGAAGTGG
>QFEV01000452.1:1927-15662 GCA_003316405.1 Thelephora aurantiotincta
CACCAAAGGTCTGTTGGACAAGTTCGGTGAGAAACGTGTCATTGACACGCCGATCACTGAGATGGGGTTCGCGGGTATCGCGACCGGTGCTGCTTTGGGTGGTCTGCGACCGATGTATGTTCCCCGAACGCGCGTTCACCACTGGGAAATTTACTTTGGATAGATGCGAGTTCATGACTTTCAACTTCGCCATGCAAGCCATCGACCAGATCGTAAATTCTGCCGGCAAGACGTATTACATGTCCGGAGGAAATGTCCCATGCCCAGTTGTCTTCCGTGGACCTAATGGTGCTGCTGCTGGTGTCGGAGCCCAACATTCGCAGGATTATGCCGCTTGGTACGGTTCGATCCCCGGTCTCAAAGTCGTTTCTCCCTGGAGCGCGGAGGACTGTAAGGGGCTTTTGAAGGTATAAGTTGTTTCCTTGTATGCGAGGTTCCGCAACTTAAACGTCCGTTTACAGTCGGCCATCCGGGATCCTAACCCAGTCGTTTTTCTGGAGAACGAGATGCTCTACGGCGTCACCTTCCCCATGTCCGCCGAGGCCATGTCCGACGAATTCCTTATTCCCATCGGAAAGGCCAAGGTCGAGCGGGAAGGAAGTGACGTGACCATCGTCGCCCACAGCAAGATGGTCACTCACTCTCTGGAAGCTGCTGAGGAACTTGCCAAGGAGGGTATCAAGGCTGAGGTTATCAATCTCCGCTCTATCCGTCCTCTCGATATCGGCACCATCAAGACCTCCGTCAAGAAAACCAATAGGCTTGTCGTCGTCGAGGGTGGTTTCCCCATGTTCGGTGTTGGCAGCGAGATTTGCGCTCAAATAATTGAAAGCGAGGCTTTCGACTACTTAGATGCCCCAGTCGAGCGTGTGACTGGTGCTGATGTTCCTACTCCTGTACGTTCCTCGTTTTCATTGCCTGTGTGAGTCGTCTAACCGTCGTGCAGTATGCCAAAAACCTTGAGGACAAGGCCTTCCCTGATACGTCCGTCATCACCAAGGTGGCTCGTCGTGCCCTCTACCGCACTAACTGAGCATGGCAAATTCGTATACTCGCATACATCCGCCTTTTTACTTGCTCCCCTGGATTATTGTAGACGTATATTACACTCATCCTTAACCTGGCTCAAACACGCATCTCGAGTTCTCCCCATCAACTCTACAAGGCCAAGCTCTATGCTTGCAGTTCGCGTAGGCGAATCCTGACTGCGTTCGCGTGAGCACCGAGTCCTTCGACGTCTGCCAGCGTGGCGACGATCGGCCCGAGGACTTTCAGTCCTTCTGCTGTGAGTTCTTGAGAAGTGATGTGCTTTTGGAAGGACTGCGTATTGACTCCGCTGAACTGGCGAGCGTATCCGTTCGTTGGAAGGGTGTGATTCGTGCCAGAGGCGTAGTCTCCGCAACTGTGCAGAGCTGTTAAGGATGATCCGTAGGAACCAACAGGGTTTAGACCTACCTTTCCGGGGAGTACGGTCCGACAAACACGCTCCCAGCGTTCTGAACCTCCCTCGCTACAGCCTTCGCGTCATGTAAATGTAAGATCAGATGCTCAGGAGCGTAGTCGTTGCTGAACTCCATCGCTTCTTTGACCGATCGCGTCTGGACCAAGAGACTCTTCGAGATGGATTGGCGCATGATGTCTGCACGTGGAAGAGCCCGTGCTTGCGCGTCAACCTCTTCCTCAATTTTGGCGATGGTTTCTGGAGGAAGGTTGACCGTGAGGAGGACGACTTGGGAATCGACACCGTGCTCGGCCTGGGAGAGTAGATCGGCAGCGACGAACGCCGGGTCTGCGGTTTCATCAGCGATGACCTAGATACAATCGTCAATCAAGATCCGTTCAAAGAATTGTGATTGAACGAGTCGCATACCAAAACTTCCGAAGGTCCAGCTGGCATATCGATTGAGACCAGAGCATCCGTGTCATTCTGCACGAGCATCTTCGCGGCGGTAACCCACTGATTCCCGGGCCCAAAGATCTTGTCGACCTTGGGTACACTTTCTGTACCATACGCTAACGCCGCAACGGCCTGAGCACCACCAGCCTTGAGGATCGCAGAAGCCCCGATGAGATGAGCGACGTACACCACTTCGGGAGAGAGGGTACCGTCCCGTCTCGGAGGTGTGGCGAATACGACTTCGTGACATCCCGCAACCTGTGCGGGGATGCCAAGCATGAGAGCTGTGGATGGCAGGACCGCGGTTCCTCCTGGGATGTACAGTCCGACTCTGGCGATCGGTCGAGCGAACCGTGAGCAAACAACCCCTGGCATAGTTTCGACGACGAGGGTGTCACCCTGAGCCTGGGCCTTGTGGAATTTATGGATATTTGAGTATGCCTTGTCGATAGCCTCACGAACATCGTCGCTCAACACCATCAGCTCAGGCGGGTATGGAGGAAGGAGTACTGGAGACTGAAGCCTGACTTTATCAAACTTGGCGGTCAAGTCTAGGAGCGCGGCGTCGCCTTTGAGGCGGACTTCTTCTACGATGGGTTGGACCTTGGCGATCATGTCTGCTGACTTGAGTACGGGGCGGCGGAGAAGTTCGGCACGTTGTGATGGTGAGATTTGGGATAGATCATATGTGCCCATTCGGATAGGTTCAAATGGATCGACTCCGACCTCCTGAATGGGTTGGGGAGAAGGGGGTGCTAGTTCTGGTTTTTGTGGGAGGGGTTTGATGACCTCTGGTACAGCGCTAACCCACTGAGGTTTGGGGTCGCCTTTCCTCCTGGTGATCTTCTTCGCCTTGGCATCGAGGGACCTTTCAATGTCGGCTACGCTGACACCGGCAGCCACACATCGCGTGAGGACAAAGTAGACAAGATCCGCTGCTTCAAACGCGATTTCTTCCGGGGCTGTAGCTCGGCACAACTCTTCGGCCTCTTCCATGATCTTGGATCTGAGGAGAGGTGGGTCTTTGAAAAGGCGTGCGGTGTACGACCCTTCGGGAGCAGACTTGAGCCTCGCTTGTAATGTTTTCTCGAGAGCGGTCAGACCGGCAAGTTCCCCGAAGCAGGATGACCGACTGAGGTGACAGAACCCTTCGCCATGCTGGATGACGCTGAATTGTAGAGCGTCGGAGTCACAGTCAAGGCGAATTTTGACCACCTCTTGGACAGCTCCCGAGGTTTCACCTTTCCTCCAAAGACCGTGCTTCCTGGATTGGTAGACACCTTTACCGGTGGTGATGGTTTCCTTGATTGATTCTAAAGAAGAGTAGACGAGACCGAGTGCAGCGTCTCCCTGGGTGTAGGAGGAGACGACGGTGGGGAAAAGACCGTCAGGGCGATCAGAGGTGATGGACGCCAGGAAGGCGTCTGCGATGTGGATGCGTTGATCGGTAGAAGTGGACATGGAGAATTGGTCTGTGGTGATGACCAAGACGGCGCCAACGTTTGAAAGCTCACGGATTGAAAACCGGGACGGTTGGTACTGGCTTGTTGGTAAGACATAAACTGTCGATTTGGAGAAGAACTTCGATACGGAGGATACGAGCTCGGGATCAAGCGTAGGGCTTTTGAGAAGCACACCCGAAACGTTGTCTTTCAACGCTTCCGTAACCGCGGAGACGTTTGTGACGTCAAGAAGCAAGAGAATACGGTGTTTCGGGACGGTTGATACGAGTTGTTTTGCAAGGGAAATGGGGACAACGACCTTTTGGATACCATTATCGAGCAAAGAAATGATGTGATCGGGATCTGCCGCCCTTTCGTTATCAACGAGGAGGTAAATATCCGATGTGACTGGGAATCTATGGTTCGGGTGGTCCTGAAGGGGGACGAGAACTGGACCGAGGCGGCTAAGGACGGACAGGAGCTCCTTGTTCTCTACCTTGAGAAGTGGAAGAAAACTGGGGGACATGGTCAGCAGGTCTGCGGTGACTCGATCGTGGCTGGGGTCTGAGTGTGGCAGTGGCCCGGGTGCAATGAGCCACTGCGAGTTCAATTTTTAAAAAAAACGGAAGAAAAAACAAAGGAAGAGGTGACCGGACAAAACAGACGGAATGAAACACGAAATCGTGAAAGGTGGAAACGGCCGTCGTCGCTTGGGCATCTCTTTCCCCTCACTTTGGCCCTTTTGCACCGTGGCGAACCTGGCCGGGGAGGGCAAGGTCACTCGATGCCGTGGAACTGTGGCTTGTGATCGATAACCTATAAAAGCCGTTCGTCCGTCTTCCCCTGCTTTCTCTTCACCTCCCACTCCCAGACCACTGATCCTTCTCCTCTCCAACCTACCCCCAAACCGTTGCTCAGATACAAATGGCCCCACCACCTCGCGGAAACCCTAGGGGTCAACAAGGCAATATCCGCGGCCGGGGCGGAAGCGCCCAAACCCCAGGTCGCGGACAACCTCAAAAGGCCCCCACCATCGCTTCGCATGTCGAGACCATCGGTGTAAAACGTCCTGGATTTGGTACTGGGGGACGGTCTATCAGTATCACGACCAACCATTTCCCGTGTGTGATACCCGAGAGTATCATTCACCACTACGATGGTAATGATCCACCCACTTACTCTTTCACTAAATCGCGTTCTGAGTCTTCTTTCCCCTCTTTCCCATAGTCGGTGCGTATATGACACTATTTCACGACCCTCGTTGACAATTCGCGCGGTATCCGATAGTCATCGACAAGGTCTTCCCCCTTCGTGTCAACATGGACTTGATCGCCCGGTTGCAGGTAGAGGTTGCCCCCGAGATCTTCAGGCCACGCGCTGTCTATGATGGTCGTAAGAACCTGTTTGCTCCTAGGGAGCTCCCACTCGGCGACAGTGGGACCAAGGAGGTCCGTCGTACAATCTGACATATTTTCTCATCTATACCTCAGTCCGTTCGCAGTTCACCTTCCCTCCCTTCAACGAAAAGTCCAAGCCTATCAAGGTTCGGTTGACCAAGGTTGCGGAAATCAACCCCGAGTGAGTACGAGCGAGATTAAATCTGTGATCATCTCGCCCATCATCGTGTAGGACTCTTGCCCGGTTCCTGGAAGGAAAACAGAGCCACGACAACACTGTCTTGACGGCAATAACTGTAAGTTTTACTCTCAATTTTTCTGGGCGCTGCTGACGTTTTGCCTAGGCCCTCGTGCGTTCCTCATCCATCCTCCCTTTATCACATTGACTGACATCATTGGCGAAGAACGTTGTCATCAGGATGGAACCCACTCTAAACCCCGACTACGCGTTCAACATCCGTTCTTTCTTCACTGACAGGGAGACCAAGGATATCGGCAACGGTCTCGTACTTTGGCGCGGCTACTTCCAGTCCATTCGCCCAGCGGTTGGCCGCATGCTCATAAACGTCGATATCTCTACCGGTGTCATGTATAAGGGAGGAGGCTTGCTTGAACTATGTCGAGAATTCATCGGTCACCATGACCCTAACGCGTTGGCCCCTCGCAGAGGTTTTCCTGATCGCGAGCGGGTCAAACTCCAGCGCTTCCTTACCGGGATCCGAATCTTTACCAGAAACCCGGGTACTGGGCTAGTGGACAGGTCTAGGACCAGGATCGTCAAGAGGTTAAGTGGTGCTGGTGCCAACGACCTCACATTCACGCTTCACGAGGGAGGGCAAATGACCGTTGCCCAGTACTTCCTCAAGACGTACAAGCGTCCGTTGAGATACCCCGACGTCATTTGTGCTGAGGTAGCTCAATCTATTCGCATTTGTACCTGACACTAATCCTTCTCGCTAGGTTGGCAATGGTGCCCTGATTCCCCTCGAGGTGTGCGAAGTGCCCCCTGGCCAAATTATGCGAAAGCAGGTCCCACCTGAGAAAACCAAGGATGTCTTGGAATTCGCGACGAAGCAACCAAACGCTAGGCTGGAAAGCATCAGAAATGGTCTTGGCGTGATTAGATCCACAGTTTTATTCATTCTTGAGGGTTTCTAAAATACTCCCAGATCCTGAAGTGGAGCGAGTCGGCTTACGTCAGGGAGTTTGGCCTTAAGGTGGACCCAAACGTACAGCCACTGCAGCTTCAGGCCCGCATATTACAACCTCCGACGCTCAAGTATGGCCCCAACTCAAAACAAGCGACAATTGTATGCGTGCCCAACCTCTCTGGTTTTGTCTGTCTGACTACCGTTCTACCCAGATACCAAGGGACGGGGCCTGGAATATGTGAGTGCCAATCCCGTTAGGCTTTCATTTATGGCTCACTTCTGTAGGGTCGACAAGAAGTTCTATCGGCCGACGTCCATTCAATCCTTCGCCATCGTGGTATTTGAACGGAAGCAAAGGTTCAACGAAAACGATGCAAAAGAGATGGGCAAAAGTCTCCTCGATGCTTGTCGCCAAGTTGGGATCATCGTGCAGGACACGAACCCCAGCGTTTTCTTCGCTAATGGTCAGAACGGCGTTGTCCGTGTAAGTACCTTCTTGCCTACCTTCCCTTGGCTCTCCACTCATCGCGACATAGGAACTATCGGACATCGGTGGCCAATTCGGTCGGATGAAGAAGCCAGCTCCTCCGCTCCTAGTCGTCGTTTTACCGGATGGGGCATCCGACATCTATACCGCAGTCAAATTGTAAGTCTCAGACTGTCCCCTACCTCACATTCCAACTCAATTCTCCCTTCAGCTTCGGTGACGTTCACGTGAGCAACCATCCTCGCTTGTCCCTTTTCGTCTTGACCGATGACCTCCCTCAGACTGGAGTAGCAACCCAATGCTTGAAGAGCCATAAGTGCAAGAAAGCCAAACCTCAATACTTCGCTAACGTCTGCCTCAAGATCAACGTCAAGCTGGGTGGCATCAATACAATTCCCGATCCCAGATCAGTCTCTTTCTTGACGGACCCTCAAAACCCGACCATGGTCATGGGTTGTGATACCATCCATCCTGCTCCGTAAGTATGGCAGGTATTGCTAGAGTTGCGTGTGACTCACTGTCCCGTGCAGGGGATCTGAGGGCCGCCCCTCATTTGCATCCGTTGTGGCCAATGTAGACTCAGACGGCGGAAAATACATCGCCACTTCGTCGGTTCAGGAATCGCGCGTCGAGATGGTCGAGGACCTGCAAAGGATGACCAAGGTACCTTCGCCATAGAGCTGCTGCCGTCACAGCACCTATCTGACTAGTCACTGGCAGCACATGATCACTAAATTCATCGATTACCGGGCTAATTTTGAGAAGAAACAGACCAATCAAGCACCGAAACGTATTATCTTCTATAGAGACGGTGTTTCCGAGGGACAGTTTAAACAGGTCCTCGAGCAGGAGCTCCCACTGGTCCGAGGTCGGTGCAACACAATTTCAACCGATACGTATCGTTTGCTCATTCCATACTCATCAGCGGCGTGCAAGGAAGTTGGGATATCTCCCAAGATCACCATAATTATTGTTGGAAAACGCCACCACGTTCGTTTCTTCCCGTTAGGCAACGTCGCAGATAGGAGTGGGAACTGTCCAGCTGGCACTGTCGTGGATCGTGACGTGGTTCATCCCACAGAATTTGATTTCTACTTGCAAAGTCACGGTGGCCTACTTGGAACTTCTCGTCCAGCACATTATAGCGTGCTATGGGACGAAAATGGGTTCTCGTGAGTGTTGAACACCCTACGTTCGTCCTCTCATCGATTTGATACTGATCGCTTGTTTCAGTGCTGACGGCTTGCAGTCCTTGACTTTCGCTTTATGCCATGTCTACGCTCGCGCGACTCGATCTGTATCGATTCCGGCCCCTGTATACTGTAAGTGAGACGTTGATCGCACCGGCGAACTGTCCATTAAACCTCCCATTAGATGCAGATATCGTCTGCTCTCGCGCGAAGAACCACTACGACCCCGAGGGCACCCTCAATTTCTCTGAGGAATCCACAATTGTTGGAGATGCTCAGACGAGCCTCGACAATTTCAAGAGTCGCTTCCAGCCTCTCCATGCTCGACAGGCTGTCCGTATGTATTTCTCTTGAACGCGTTACCCTGTAGTTTTTCAAACCTCAATAACCTGTACATGGCAATCGTCATCATTCCCCCCGGAACTTTCGACGGGCAACGTCCCATCGGGGTTCCCTTTCATCATCAGACTGTATATCCCGTTCTGTAGCCATCCCAATGACTAGTATGTGTTTTGTGAGATAATATAGTTTTCGTACAACACTACTCGAGACCTGACGCGTTTTGTACCGCGTTCCAGGCGATAAGAATCGCGCTGAGTCCGTGGGAAAGCCAGAGAGGAGAGCTCTTCCCTTGCACTCGCCTCCTCCCTCCGACGTCCACAAGCCCAAGTAATGGGCTGTTTCTGACTGGTTCTCTGACAATGGTATGTGTCGGTAGTCCTCGAGCTGAAAGCTGAACATTGCGAACGTTTTGCGGCTAGTCACATTTTTCGTTCAAACGCACGCCTGGCGCTACCTCCCAACAGCAAAGATCTTCTCAGAAAAGTGGCGTAGACACAGACTCCAGCCCCCTTCTTTCTTACTCACGAGATTGGACATCCCGGAACACTGGTGGGGATGGCGACCGGTCGATCTCGCAGCCAAACTCTCGATTCAGCTTGAACATTTCCGGCTCTTCGTCTTCCCTACCGCGCCATTTTGATACGTCGAGGCTGGTCTCTACGCTCTCTAGTAGAAGGTCATTGTCTCCGACAAGGGAGGGAGACGGGCCAAAGTTACCTCGTATACTGGAGGATTCCAATCCAAACGCGAGCACGAGGAGGTTTCTTGTGAAAGAGGAAATGTCTTCTCCAGATATTGCGGCTCCCCAGAGATCTTCGTTCGGTGTTCCCGGAAAATCGAGCGAGGGAGAGGGGGGTGTTGGGTTTAGATGTGAGTTGGCGCCAGATCTGGACGCATATGCCGGCCTAACTCGAGCTCCTCCGCTTCTAAAGTGGTTTCCACGACTGCCCCTTCCCTGTCAAGACTCTCCCAGTCCACACCTTCCCATCCTAGTGTCCGGAGGGGATCGCGGGACCTGCAACACTCTCCCAGTAGACATTCCTCACGGGAGGTAACTCAAGCGCCAGAAGTGGATTTCAAACGGGCTGCGGCGGGATGGGTTACGGATATGGAGAACGCCCAGGCGGAGGTTAAATATTTGGTTTGTCACATCGATGCGTACGCGCGTTGTGGTGCATTTAGTCTGACTTCGTCCACAGAAACATCAGTTAGATATGATGCAAGTTCAACTCGAGGCCGCGAAAGAGGAGAAATCCGAGCTGCTCAGGAGGCTCAAGAAGGCCAAGGACGCAGTGAGGGAGACTCAGGAAAAGAGCAGTGCGATGTACGTCTGTGCTTGAGCTCATCCTGTGATGCGTTTACCTCACCCCACCCCAGTTTGGAGGATTTGGGCAGCTCCATCAAGTCCCTTAAGGGAGATGCAGAACCTTGGTTCGGACTAGCGCGCGAAGTACAATCAATGGTACCAGACATCAAGCACTTGAGGGTAAAAACCAACGAAATTATCACTAGTCAGTCGCTTGTTAAATCATCCCAATGGACTAGAGATCTCTGACACGGCACTGAATAGGTTTGACTCCGTACCTCCATGGAGAACAACTGAACAGGAACGCCAAAGAGCTTATGGACGAACTGAAAACCGATTGCAGGAACTGTGAGAAATGCTCCGTCGAGTGATGGATCATACTGATGTTACCTCAGCTCAAGAAGTGACTACGATACTACGAGACAGGCTGACAACACTATCTTCCGATCTTATCGAGGCGAGATCGAGAATTTCAGACTTGGAGGCCATTCTCGCAGAGGAGCGACAAACGATTAGGGGCCTTTCCGCTAGGCTTGCTACGTCCAGTACGTGTGCAATCAGTTGGGCACGATGTCTCGAACTTGAATTGAACGTGGACTCAGACGAAAGCATGGTGGTTGTCTCTCAGGGGGTCGGAACGGTGGCAAAGGAACTCCGCGATACCATTTCGAGTGCAGTCAAGTTGGAAGTGGAGTTGACAACTGCTCAGGAGAGGTACGTGGGCAACTCAAAGGGTATGAAAGGAAGTCTTACGGGGACAACAGGATTGAACAAATCGAGAAGGAACTTTCCGAGTCTGAGGCCATCTCTGCAGAGGTCCCCAAACTCCGAGAGACGTACTTCCAAGCGACTATGGGCTTTTGATGAGGTGACTAACGGGCAATTCGTAGTGTACGCGAACTCGAGAGTCAACTTGTTGGCGCGGAAGGGCGAGCTGCAGAAGTTCTTGAGCTTCGCAATGAGTAAGTCAACTGCGTTTTAGCGCTTCAACGGCTTGATTTTCGCCACCAGGGCCCTCGCAGCCCGGCAGAAACTATCTGACCTCAACATGGAAAACCAAGCCCTTCAGACCTCTCTCGATGACCGAACATCCAGGTACGTTCGCCAGAGTTCGGGTCCTTGACGATTGTCTCCATAATTCATAGCCTGGCCAAATTGGAGCAAAAGATTCCCGAGACCCTTGAAGAGCTCCACGCTTCTCAGACCCGCGAAAGGGCTGTTTTCGAAGCGAGGAAAGTTGACAAGGCTACTTTTGAGGAGGCTACAAAGCGACTTGAGGACCGCGTGGGCGGTCTTGAAGGAGAGCTAGAACGCTCAAGGGAATCGTGCGCTGTCTGGTCTGTGTTTGGGTTCAACGCCGTGCTAATTCATCTGCAGTGCTACTCAGGCGATCGCACGTTTCCAGGTACCAAATTTGGATGATACTTCCCTGAGACAGAGCCCACATAGATTATCTCATGTCTGGGCAGGCATTACAAGATCGATTCGACGATCAGTGTATAACCCTTCGCATCACGAAGGAAACGAACGCGGAGCTTCAGGTGAGGTAGTTTGCAGGCGTTTGCGGGAGAGACGATCCTGATGTCAGTTCAGGAACGTGTCGTTCACGTTGAGAAGACTGCATCGGTGAGTGACCACAGTCTCTGAATGATTCCAATTCTACACTTTGCTCCACTCTTCCAGCAAGAGCAAGGGATCCTGCAGGGACGGATATCTGCCATCGAACTTAAGTGCTCCGAGTTACAGACGAGCAATCTTGACTTGATGGGGAATTTAGAACGTGAAAAGAGTTCTACGCATTTAGCAGAAGCCGCTGCAATGGAAGCGAACACCCTCGTCGAAGAGTGCAAGAAAAAAATGGACGATCTTGTCGTTGAAAACGAGAAACTCCGACAGGAGATTGCGATAGCGAAGGCTGTCCCTCCACCTCTGCCGAGCCCTCCCAAGGGGACCGTTGAGGACTCGGATTTGGTTGCGGCTCTTCGAACTGATATAGCCAGGCTACAGAATGCAGAGGGAGAACTGGTTCACAAGTCTAAGACGATCGAGGAGAGATACAAGAACGGTGACCTGGTTTGTTTCCAGCCTCACTTTCCCCATGTAGTCGGTAACCCAACAGATGCAGACTGACGAAGAGAAGAGCCTAGTTCGCACAATTAGGGGGGAGGCGCGGGTTGCTCAGGAGCAACAACTAGACATGAAGTCAAACGAGATAATGAGAGTGAGTTGGTTTTCTGGTCACGCGGACGGGGAATATTAACCATACTTTCTAATAGCGGGACAAGACAATCCAGGCCCGGGACATGAAAATCAAACAACTGGAAGAAATGATCACAAAGCTTCACAAGCACGTAGCAAAGACTGGTGGCCAGCCCTCGGCCGTAGACAAACAAACCGTGAGCAACTCAGGTATCCCTTCTCAAGTTAGCAGCCCGCCTGTTCCCGATAGAGATGGCCCGGTAAAACTATGGTTTCGGAATTTCAGTGTGTGTTCAAGGCCTAACTTGAGTATCAAACAGCTATTACAAGGGACCCCAGTCGCAAACGTGGCATCGGAGGTGGGGAAGTTGGCAAACAGAACACTGAAGACTCCGACTCGCACTGTTCCCCCTCAGGAACCAGAGCACAACGTGTTGTCCCGCAGAACCGCCATGAAGCCGAGAGGCAAAGGGGTGGCCCGTTTGACGACGGACGCGACCGATGACGTCGTGGGTTCTGACGGCGAATTTGACGAGCCTATCATCAGTACTCTGGGTAAGAGGGACAGATTAGGCGATCCAAGCAAGAGGACAGATGCGAAGAGAGACTCGTCAAGTGAGGAACCCGAACGGCCCAATAAGAACAGGGTGAGTGGGATGCCCTTGCTTGTGTACTCAGACAAACCAGATTTCTAGAAGACGAAGGCCATCGGGCAGACTAACGTTACCACAAAGGCGAGTGCTCTTCATTCTGGACCTTTCTTGGGTTTGTCATGCATCTCGTAGGCGTCTGACGCGACTGTTGTCGCCCGGCGACGAAGGAACAGAAACTGATATCTCAATTCAAACAACCCTTCCATCTCTTGTCACTGCTGTACTGTGCTCCCTGGTGCTGTGTCTATCTGTCGTCCTCGCCAAACGACTCGTGACCTTTCTGCTTCTCTCGGACTTTCTTGGACCCCACTCTGGATGAACTGGTGGACGGGCTGTTTCCTAAGACTGTACTTCTGCTTGCACGCAATCGATCATGTTTTAAGTAGTACAATTGGGGTGTGTTCACGACTTTTTGGCATGGTGTGAATACATCAGTCGTGCCTGGGTATGCTGCGCCCGCGATTGAGCCACCAGATGCCACCGTTGATGTAAACGACGAAACATAACCAAGCACAATAAGGGATGAGAAAAGGGGTGGTGACGCCATCTGTAGCGTTGTGGAAAAGTTTCTGTTGTTCAAGTTGAGATCTGTGACGAGTCCCAGAGGTCTCGTGCAAAGACACTTACGGTCATGTACCAGGCGGACCCCGTCAACGCGACAGCGTCAACAAGCGCGATGGAAGGCTATCATACGGAAACTGGAAGTTAACGGGAACAGACTCTGGTGGGTAATTCGCTCTCGCAACTCACGCTTTTCGCATTGAAGAAGATTGGGTTCCACAGGCAGTTCAGACCCAGTTGCACGTAGTACCACTTGAGCCCGGCTCGGATGGTTTCCCTAGAATAATCGAGAGGGGTGACCCCGTTCAAATTTCACCAAAGTGCAAAAGAGGATACGATCTGTGGTGCCTCACTTAGTGACGGACAAAACTGCGTCGTGGTAGTGGTTAACGGCCAAGTGAGAGGCGTAACCCATTGCCATGTACAACGCGGTCCAGATGATTGGAAAAGCGGGTCGTGGGGGTCTTCCTGGAGGGACCAAAAGGTTCTACGTAGAGTTTCATCAATCCTACTGGTACTGGAGTGGGTGGGTAGGGAGAAGCGCCGTACCTGATACCAGGCGCCGTTGATCACCTTCTTGGTCACGGATGCGCTGAGGAACCCCAAAGCCAGCGGCAGACCGACCGCGACGACTGGGTTCCTTGGGATTTTGAGAAGGATTCCTGGAAGATCGTGCGACATTTACAAGTAAAAAAGGTTTCGAGAGCGACAGGGAAAAATAAAATAAAAGAGGGAGAGGGGGAGGGAGAGAGAGGGTGTAGTACATCCGGGAATTCTGTTGTCCCTGAATGACGTCGATGCACTAGAGGGGGGCGTTCTGTTTGGTTCCAAAGCTTTTGCCAAATATCCACATCCCCTCCAGCTAGAGAGATGGCGGAAGAGGTAAAGTTCAAGTATCCCCAGCCCTTCACGTGGGCTCAGGTCATGGGTCTCGACGTCGGTACAATCTCTCAAGGTACGCAATCACCTGGCACACTAGAGGGGACATGATGTAGGAGTCCATAAAAACTGATCGTTCCAAGAGATCACCCGCCTCCAGCACTCCCTTGGCCACCTCAAATCCACCCAAGACCAACTCCAATACCTCGTCGACACCACCTCCGGGACCGT
>QFEV01000453.1:0-13428 GCA_003316405.1 Thelephora aurantiotincta
GGAATCCGGACGGTGCTACAGAATTTGAGGAAAATATAGGATTGTAGGAGAAAAAAAAACGGGAAGAGAAGGATGGATTGAGGAGTGCTAGAACGATACATTTGGCCGCAGGTTGGGATGGGGATGGTAGTAGTGTTGGTGGGCCTCTAGTCATAGCTTGGGGAAGGGGAGGAGATCAAGCAAGAAACAAAAGCCATACGGGACCTTTCGAATTGTCGAGCCTCCAGAGACACGAACCAATCAAAAACCAACGAGGAGGGGCGGGAGAGGGAGAGAGAACCTCAGAGCTCCATGGTAGACAATTCCAACACCCTGAAGTGGGTCAAATCCTTTGAAAATTCGGACCACCCAATGACTTCCCGCCAATTATATCCATTCGCCTCTTTCTCTCCTGCGGTGATGAAGTTCCCCATCTCTTCCTCCGAGACGCCACGGAAGAGGAAGAAGAGTCGTGTGAAAACGCATTGGTCTGCGGTCACTGAAATATCGATGGCAGAAGAGATCTTCGCGGGGGCGAGGAATCGGTAGGCGATATTCGTATATGCACTGAACGAGGACATGTTGTGGCTGCAACGATGGGTTAGACTTCCCGAATGTAAGAGACGGTTGTGAAGGCCACTCACTTGATGAAGTTCGTTCGCGCTTGTATGGATAGACCAAGCTGGTCAAGGACACCGATGATGTGCGTCAGGAAGTCCCGGATCGGCATCGCGAAGCTGTTTCGTGGGGCTATGAACTCTTGGGGATTCAGCATGCTCGGGTCGGGTCTACGTCCCAGCCAGGTAAGTTCTTGAAACCGAAGATTGGAAGGCATTTTTATACTCACGAAGCTTCGTAATAAAGCGAGGTGGTCACGAGTCCGGTTTGGAAGTGTTCCATTCCTCCACCCGGATTGACCCTCAAGAAGTACTTGACCTTGTTCTCTTCCACGACTTCGGCAGGTGGCCACGTCGTTCCAAAGGTCCAATATGGGGACGTGGTCAACACAACATCACAGTACTGTTGAGCAGGGGGAATGATGCTCAGATGACACTTGGCCGTGGGAGGTTTAGCGACAGTAGCCAGTTTGTTGATAACCTTGGTATCAACAATTAGGTCTCGAGTAGCGGCCTCGTTGGGTATCCGTGTGCCACTAAACTCCATGGAGTGGTTGTCTCCATCGTGGATGATCTGAAGTTTACCCCAGAAGACACCGTCGACAGTGGTCCCATCTTCCATACGGGCCATATCAAGTTCGTCGGAAGTCACGAGGGTATCCAAGGCAACGTGCTGACCAGGGTTCAGCTCGAGGTTGAAAGTTGCAGGCATTTCGAGAACGGGAGGGGGACTGTAGGTAGAGGGTCATTGGCCTTTGTACGTGAGGTATGAAGCACTCAACTCACGGTGGAGCCCTAGAAAAAACTGGTGTTATTCACATCCACTTGTATAAACCGGAGATAGAACGTACTCTGGTTCTTCCTCGGGAGGTGGACCATCGCTGACGATTTCGACTCGTAAGCCCTGGACGCCCATGGTAGCGATTTGGTACGAATCTTCGCTGGTGAGCTGTGAAGGATATAAGTGCTGCGTCATTGAGGGGGATTAGATGTCCACGAACGTAGATGTATGGTCCTGACACCAAACGCTGGGTAGAGTCAGTAACCTGGTTATGATGAGAAGTGATCCACATACCGCTGCATGTAAAGAGGCATATTCGACAGGCACGCGCATGGTAAAGATGGCATCCGGGGGTGGTTTTGTCCAATCACGGGCCAAGGCATCGAGTTCCTGTGATGTAGGAGTGAGACACTGGACGACGTATCCGTCGGGAAGGACCCACGATGTAGGTGGTGGGTAGCTGGAGAGTAAAAGGATGAGTCACTTGCAGGGTCTATGTGGCGAGAGGGCGCATACCATCCGAATTGTCTCCATGTCGCCGTAGCAGAGGGTCAACAAGCGTGTCCTTGCGATAGCCATCTGCGGCTCATGGCCAATGACTGCGTCCTTGGGAGACTTGGGAGTATTACCGCCAGCACCCCATCTTCCCCAGAAGGATCGGCTTCCCGGTAAACTGGCGTTGGAGTTGCTGGAGCGGGATATCGATGAGCTTTAGCTTCCGATCTTTAGTGAAAGAAAAGGTGAAGAGGACGTACGCCGGGGAGAGTAGCATGATGGGTCGTCGACAGTGGAAAATAAAGAGTCGATAGGATTAGAGAGAGAACGGGCGAACAAGCATTAGAGGGATATGGGTCCTTCGGAAGAAAACTTTCCGACTGATAACTGGATGCCCCGAGGCAGACACGAGGCGTATGATGCGGTGCCCATTCTGAAATGAGTCTTTTCTTTTTTCTCTTGATCCACCGCTGATTTCTTTGCAATTCGCCATTGTTCGAGAACTCTCCAGCAACCTGCCGAGAGAGCAACGGTCCGTCGACTGGAAGGCCACGCCGACGAGAGCAGAGAGAGGGATTGGATTTCGATGAGAATCCTGGGACACGTCTCACATAGCGGTGCAATCCAGTCCACGAATGTCTTCACCAGATCTCAGCTGCACAGGTACAACAGCCTCGATGAGGCAGACACCGTTCCTCCCAGCAAAGTGTGGCTATTCTCGGCTCAAGGAACTAACGATGATATCTACCGCGAGCGTCCTATTGTGCCACCAGTTAGACAGATTGATATACCGCATCACGACCAACGAATTGAATTCGCCCTTGTTTGAACTCGAGGCTTATCTCGCAGCACGGAAGACACGGGTCGATTTCATGCATAGGACAGATAGCAGTCTTGTACTCCCTCGACCCGTCGTCGACGGAGGCGACGGAAGGTCACGTGTTGGCACCGTCTTCCATCGTCCGGCTTTACTTCACCTCGCGTGCTGAGAATGTTCCCCGTCCTCCGACCAGCTGCTAGACTGTCCAAGGCAGCGTACTCCAATAGTCGGTCGTTCGTCTCTACCGTTCTTCTCTCCAAGAGCTGGGAAAACGAGACCGTGGGTGACCTCAGGAAGGAACTCAAAAGACGCGGACTGACCTCGTCAGTTATCAAGTTTCCATCTCACTACCCGTAATCGTTTGAACAAAAGCATAGGTCAGGGAACAAAGCCACACTTATTACCCGTCTCTCCGACCACGATGAGCATCAGCAAAGAGATACCTTGGCCTCTCCACAGACACAAGTCCGGAAGGCGTCGACCACTTTGGAGCCCACAGATGTTCCCGCCATCTCAAATGTTCCTCCCCCTCCGCCCAACGCTCGCCCCAACTACTTGACAACAGTCTTGCCAGACCTGGCACCTCGACCGGTCACCAAGAGCGCTCCCATTGTGCGTGGGATTTTTGCCACAGCGCACCCGAGTCCAAGTAACTGATGTGATCCCAGCCATTTGTTCCCGATTTCTGGGACTCGTCCAAGGTCAAGGCCGAAGGTCAGCCAGAATCTACGGAATCGCGTGGTCCCAAGGTTTTGGTTGTTTCCGGAGCCGCTACCCACCTCGGTGGCGGTCCTTCTCACAACCTCTACTTCGAAACAGAAAGTACACCCTCCGACAGCCCACGACAAGTCTCGTTGTTCAAGAGGGAAGGATTTTGGTACGATGTGTTCAGTGACTCGGGTCTTCCCACTACTGTCAAGGTTCCATCAGTCAACTTCGAGAGTCAGGATATGCCCGGGGTCGACTCTACTTCCGCCCGTGGGGCATGGACGCTAGTCGGCCTCCTCTTTGGCTCTTGGGTCGTCGCTGGTTTGGCCGCACCCAAGTCGGAAATCGAGGGAGAGGCACATCACCACTAGTTCAGATATTAGATTTATCCACCGTAGAACGCACTCCCTACATTATTCACAGTTTTTTTCGCGCATTCTCCACGAGTCGAACACATCCCGTTCGTGTTGATCGAACACTGCAAACGGAACACAACGCAACTCTCGCGACCACTATCATGCTTAGGGTGACTCCGCGTCGTCGATTATTCCACTCGACAGCATGCGCGAGGTATCTAGTGGGGCCCCCGGATCCCATATCCAACATTCGTCCCGCCATATACCATCAAGAGGACCCATCGTCGTCTACCTCTTACGGGGACAAGGTCCAACACCCGTACTCGCTCAAGGAGTTCACACAACTCGAGAGTGTGCATGATTACCAAGTGAACTTGCAGAAGACCCAGTTGGATGTATTTGATCATGCATTTTGGACAGATGTGAGCAAAACTCGGGCCATCTCCCCCACTCGACCTGCCTTCTCATGGTTCATTGGTGTAGAACAACTACCGGTTTGAAGCTGCAAAGGCGGCAGTCCTGGACGCACTGCCAGATGACGCGACGAGTCAAGACAAAGAGTTCGTTCTCTCGAACTTTTATCGGGACTGGTTGATTCAGGAGAGTCCACGGCTGGAGGCATACAACAAGGCGTGGAGACAGCGGATGTTGAACAACATCCTACTTGACGCTCGCACACAATGGGCAAAGTTACTGGCGGGAGTTGGATTACGGTGAAGGTACGAACCTCGTACATAATGAAGCCTCGTATCGGAACTGGCAGGAAATGCAACCAAGCACTTGACTTGAGTTGTATTTCCCGTGAAGCAAATTAATACCATACTCCGTTCGAGGAACACGCAAAGGGATTCACGGACACGAAAGAAAATTAAAACTCCTCAGCATCCTGGGCAACGAGCTCTTTTACCCTCTTGTAATCGTTCTCCAACCTTAGACCCTCAAGTATCCTATTCTCCATCACAAAATCCTTCTCCATAGCCTCAACCTGATCAGGGGGTAGCCCGGGCCACCTCGACGTGATATCCGTGGTCGAAGGGTTTGCCAAAGCGCGGTCCGGCTCAAGCACATACTTCGGTTCGCACGCCAGGGTCGCGTAAAGCGCAGTGTTCTGATATTTCGCCGTAAGTTCGTCGTCGGTCACGTTCACCGTGTCTCGGATCGAGTTCCAGCTAGAGGAAGAGGTCAGTTCAAGAATTCTCTCAGCGCAAGGGGTCGGAAACACACTCGTCGTGTAAATATATTCTTCGCCAGACGTTCCTGAAAGCGTGCAGCTGACGAGACTCTGGGAGACCCTTGGTTTTCGTCAAGATGTGCAACGCGACGTAAAAGTCATCCAAAGACTCGTCGTTGTCCTTCAATGAAAGCAAGTCGACGAGATCTTCGTCAGACAAGGCCTTGCCCTGTAAAAGCTGGCGAAGCAGTTGCCTGAAGATCTGGACAATCGTAGTGAATTAGCCAGAAGAAAAAAGAAACGCGAGAGGTGAAAAACGTACGTGGGAATGGGCTGGTCGATTGGCCAGTCTGATAGCCTTGACTTTGAGTATATTCTCCACCTGGGCCTCGAAGGACTGCTTTGCCCTCGTTGGAGGTTTGACGGTCTTGAACTGTTGAACGAGATCTTCTTGGACAGCAAGAGTATCCAAGCCATCATCAAACGCTACAATCCTCCTCAGAAAGGTCCCGTCCGGAGAGAAGAGACGAAGTTACCATCAAGCGCGGACTTCTCTGCCGGTGCGTCATGGCTCTGCATCTGAGCCAGCTGGCTCAACTTCCCGATACTCAATATCAACTAGAAAAAGGATCCCGTTCAAAAACGATGTTCACCACACTCCATTACGGGACCTACGTGTTTCGTTTCCAGGTCAGCAGCGCGCTTGCTCTCGCCGAAGAGTGCAGCCGCGGCCGCGCCGTACCGGTGCTTCCCGATGTCATTAATCCAAGAGATATTTGGGTGGGAATTATCGGCGAGGAGTTTGTCCACGTATTCGCCGTGGGCTCCATCGTGCGCGAACATGGTCCTAAGCTCCCCTAGCTTCTACGTTAGCCCTTACCTGAAGACGTCATTATCTATCTTTAAAGCTCACCGTGTTCGATGTACCACCGATAAAGTTCCGTCGTGAACGCCTCCTTAAACTTATCAATATAAGACTGTATCCTGGCCGCATTAGGATTGTTCTCAGGCGGGTACACGGTCTCGGTGTGGCACAACGAAGCGAGGTTCCTAAAATCGAGATAGTCTTCCGCGAGTAGGAACGCGTCTCGTGCGTTATCGTGCTTGCATAGCGCATCCAGGACCTGTGGCCTTAGCAGGTCGAACCGTTCGCCCAACGTGACCTTTTCGCGTTCTGCAGCACTGTCTCCGGAAGCTTGAGGACTACGCGTAGCCGTTAATGCCCACAGTACTGGGAACGTTTTCGTTTAGGAAGACTGCGAACCTTTTCAACCACTCAAGTCGATCATAACAGCACTTGAACACCATCGCCGCCAACTCGGCCATCTGCATCTTGATCATCCCCTCTGTCACGGAATCAACCGATCCGCCCATCTTATGTGCGTGCACCACGGCCGTCGTGAGTTCAAACAACTCTGTGACTTGATTTATCGTACGCATTTGTGCCGTCCACGGGTCATACACCGGAAGTTCAACCCCGTACAAACTGAGGTTGTACTTCCTGTGTTCTACAGCGGAAGCCAGGACCGTCTGATACCAGCCAGCAATCAACACCGAAAGTGTGGGTAAATTTTTTGGTGAATGGACAAACCAGCACAATCCTGTTGGCCTCCGCCAATGTCGGCCCCAAAGCTGGTAAGCTTGGAGCCTCAGCCCTGACTCTATTCAGGATGGACAGTATCCAAGACGTAATTTCCCCAATATCATGAACCCTCAGACGGAAGAAAGCCCTCATGAAATCGTCATGATGTCCTTCTCCTGTATCCTTCATGTAAGCGTAAATCGCTTCTGTCAGGATACTCTGCCTGTTCCCACCACTAGAGGACCAGGTTACCAGGGTTCCAACCGATGGAGGAAGAGCGGAAGGAACGGCTTACGCGAGGAACTCGTTATGTCTCAACCAAACTTGATGAGCGGCGTGGAGTTTCTCGGCATCCGCAGAGAGCCGCTGTCGGCTCGATTGGGACATCTACCAACGCCTCAGCCCCGGAACGCATCTCGTCAAACTCCGTGAGTGATACCTTTGATAACGCGGCATTATCGTTGATAAACTTGACCAAGAAGATCAGTTTATCCTTTCGCCCCATTATGTGCGCGTTGAGGTTATGATTTGGGCGAACTATCTCAGAATCTAGAAGCGACTTATGAGCACGCGAACTGATCCACAAAGTCAACTGAGCCGTGCCCCACCTGACTCCAGGATTGCCTTGCTGAGCTGCTCCGCACCGGTCATCAGACTGTTTCCGTCGACCTCAGGGGGGAAGCTGAAATTCAGAGGGTTCTACAACGGCCATGTCTCAGTCGGAGGCAAGAAGGGGATATGCGGTATACCTACGTCGATGTTTGAACCGTACAAGATGGCCTGAGTCATAATTGACTTGATCAACGTCGCACGGCCGGTCCTGGTCGGTGTGCCTTTAGAACGTGTCTCGATACAATGGCTGAAAACCCCACTCTTGATCGAATTTCGCGATCTGGTCCATATCAACGTACACCTTCATCATAGTCGCGGCGGTGAGGACGAGTAACTCTCCACCTGTAGATGGCAGCACACCCAGGCCGAGTGTCCGATCCGTAGAATTGCGGAGTTCTAAGCGGTCCATGTACTCCGTATCTACATCGTGTCAGTTGACCGAACAAACAACACCGGCAGCAGATGGCAGCGAACCTCTGGCACATAGAGCGATGGCATCGCCAAATTGGATCGCAACGAGTGCGCCATCGCGAAGAGACTGAATTCGGGGATGCATCGGCGCGCCAGAACTCGAGGTCTGAATGAAGGGCGTGAGTCGCGAGAAGGGGAGAGGTAAGGAGTACACCGACGGATTGGTAAGGGACAACGATCGCATCCTCAGCGGCGAAGGCATTTGTCGTGTGGGAGAACCTGATCAGCGCATATATCCTCCTGGGATTGCTGGACACCATCATGCTGTTTTCTTCATCCACTCCGGCATAGGAAACCAACATGACGACCTTTGAAGAGCTCTCCAGCACAATATCCAAGAGCTCCACGTCCAGCTCTACCCCAGAACCCTTCCGAGAAGTCGCTGGGGTGAAGTCTTGAATGGTTTCACGAATACTTTCACAGAGATCTTCCTCATAAATGAGTTCTTCGTAGCCTTCGAACTTCAAGTTCCATAGCTGGATCCGAGTGTCAATCGCAACCCAAATCTCGCGACCGGTAGAGGTAGCGTTCCCGAGCGTGACAGAATTGATGTAACCCCTCTCTGTCTGGGGGTTCGAGGACCACAGAGGAAAAATGCGAGTGAGAGACAAGGAAGACTGGGGTCGGGAGAACGGATGAGAGGTCAGATGGTACTTTCCCCCAGTAGACCCCAAAGTGAGCCGGAACAACCTCCCAAATGAGGTCGACGCAACGAAGGTTTGGCTCTGCGCCCGTGTCAATTTTGCGTCAATTTAATCTTGGTCTGGTAGATGACGCACATCGATGCGCGTCAGCGCGGTCAAAAGTTCACCATCGTCAGCCTGTAGGGCTAGTTCCGTCGTCGTGTAATGCTCGCCGCCAGCAAGCCCGATCCCTATGCCTCCCCACAACCTGAGCTCCCCGTGGATGGATGCGAGAATCAACCCCGGCTCTCGATTTGGGCCGGTCGGGATCAGGACGTGAAATGGTGCAGAGTCAGAGGGTGGACAGGCGAAAATGTAGCACGTTGGGGTGCCTGAAAGAGCCTCAATGTCCCGTCAGCTCGAGAACGAGCAAAGACATTTCAAGTGTGGGAGGAAGCGGACGTACTTGGGCATGATTCCACACGAAGCAGGTTTGTGCAGAGGCCACGAGGGCGAACCCTGTCAGTGGGTCAACATCTCCACTGTATGAATCTCGATAAAAATCTGCAGGAGGGAAAGAGGTCAAAAGTTCAAGATCACACCAGCGAAAGAATGAACTTGCCCGAGTTTTTGAGGATTTGTTTGACCTCCACAGGAAGGTTCGAGTAGAACGACACGGCCAGCTGCTGGGACTTTGCGAAGACGGTGTCGGTCCGAATGGCGCGTTCGAAGATCAAGCTAGTCGCCTCGTCGTCCACGTCCATTCCAGCCGGTCCATCGGAATAGTTTGAAATGTCATCGGGGATACGATTCGGGGCAGTGTTTCGTACGGGAGTGGTGAGACGGGAGGTAGGAAGTCGGGTGGACTGGGAAGTGCTCGGAATCGCAAGGTGTCTTTGACGGCGAGGTTGAACAACTGGTGGTGAGTAGCCTGGTGGACGGGAACCCAGTCTGCTGCTCCTCCTTGAGGTTGGTGCCGGTGTCTGGAAGGTCGCCATTATTTTGTTCGAGTTGCGACAAAAGGCTAACCTGAGCACGACGCGTAAAACGAAACACGCGACGCGACGTCAACGAGCCAATCGACACGTCCACCATCATCATCATGCTCGGCGTCGAAGGGTACGGCAGCGACTCTGACGTTGAGACTACAGCTACTACGACAACATCGGCCAAGCCCATACCGACGAAATCGACTACTGCCCAAAAATCTGGGACTTCCCTTCCTCCCCCAAGACAGACCAAACGACCGAAGAAGATTACGATCGACCTCCCAAAGCCGAGCAAAACGGACGATGCAGAGGGGGAACCTGAGCAGCCCCCAACAAAGAAAGCCCGTACGGATGGGAAAGGTGCTGGGGTATCGGGTTTGTTGTCCATGTTGCCTGTGCCAAAGCAGGTGGCACCTACGAAGCCCCCACAACCAGAACGGGTTCTTGGTGGAGGGAATACATCCGCTCTTTCGTTCAACTCAACCCCTCAACCGGCAGACGATGAAGTAGGCACGTCGGCGGTCTTGAAACCGAATCTATTCATGCCGAGCTCGATAACGAGAGGGAAGGCCAATGTGTCAACCGAAGACTCTGTGGCGGGACCATCACGGCCGCTTGTAGCGTCTTCTAGTCCCGCAACTGATTTCTTCTCCTTGGGTATGGCGGTTGTTCTGCGCCGACGATATCATTGTTCATTGAACGCTCTTTCTGCGCAGGACAATCGACGTCGAAGCCGTCGACTCAACAAAACAAGATGTTGCTGATGTCACTACCATCAACCTCTTCAGCGCCGGAGATTGAGGAGATTGAGCCTCCAGAGCCAACGCCACAGGACGAATACCCTGGCTACTACCGCCTTCCGTCCGGGAAATGGGCCGCTTACGACCCGGATTATTATCGGAAATTTTACCAGAAGTGGCAGGCCGATTACGACAAGTACGTGCGTGATTTGGAAAAGGGGAAGGTTAAGGGATTTGAGGAGCTGGACGAGGAGAGGGCGACGGGGGTGAACGCGATGGAAGAGCTGGCCAAGGCTCGGGAGGAAATCCAGGTGAAGGAGGAACGGAAGGCGCTCACACAGGCGAAGGATCAGACGGCAGGGCCGAGAATGAACATCAAGGGAGCTGCGCTGGGCGGCAGAGCAAGATCGAGGGGGCAGCTCGCGACGCTCTTAACCGAAGCGTACCAGAATCGGGAGGCGTACGAGGAGAAAATTGCCCAGGGCCGACGAAACCGAAAGGAGGCAGGCAACAAATACGGCGAGCAGACATTCCTCTCACATTCTTCCTTGTCTGCTCATGTCCAACCACAGGCTTCTGACCCTCTCAGACTCATCCTTCCACGTTTGGCTCCTTTCGGGTTTATAGCTGTCGATCACGTGGCGGCGGTCGGTAACCTCGTGTGTGGGAATCGGTGGTATCGGATTTGGAACCCCCGCTTGTTTCTCCCCCGCTCCTTCGTCGCCCCCTCCCACTCCGCCCAAGACCGCGCGTCAGTGCCCGTGGTCGCAGTCTATTTAATCACAACCCCCGCTACCTCCCCTCGCACCTCTGTCCAGTCCTTTTGACCCCGGCCTTCTCTACTGCTAACCAGCTATAGCTGGACAATGCCCACACCCAATTAAATATATATATCACGCCCGCTTTTGCCCTCATCTGGCGTCCTCGCCCCTCAGCCCTGCACCTCCGGGTTACCTTCTACGCAGAACACCCCGGGTCCCTGCAACAGCCACTTATCATTGTCCCATTCGTTTCTCACCCGTTTTCCGCCGCCTCTTTGGTCATGCCTCTACCAACAACACCCCAGCGACCTCGTACCTCTTCCCTCAAGCTTTCTCCTGTTAAGGTGCGTGCCCCTTTTGGAGAGTGGCTAGTGACGGCTCGTTTACCCGGCGATGGGAGATAGGCAACACACGCACTTTTATCGCCATTTTCTGATTGTAAAGCACAAAATTCTCCAATACATACTGTTTGTGTTTCAAACCCTCGCTACCCAGGAACATGCACTCATCGCTTACTGGATTGCAGGTATCCAAATCGTGTTCTTGTAACATTATCAGAAAGCGAAGATGCCAACCTACCGGCTCTCGTTCTTCCCGTCGACCCCGTCGACAGGATTGTCCTCTCGGGTCCGACCCGCACGGCTCTGGGGTATTTGACCGCCTGCCTTGGATTTCAATCCTTGATGCCCCAGCCCAACAATCCAACCCATGGACTGTTGCGGACTTATCTCAACTCCCTATCGACGAGCGCTCGCCACCTCTCGGACCCATTCGTCGCCGAAAGACTTCCCTACGTTCTGTGCCATTTCTTCCTACACCCTCCTTATCTCCGACCTCATGTTCATCTATCCCTTTCCCCTCGTCGGAATATGCTTCCCGTGACCCGCGAACGCCACCCCGGGAGATTGGGCCGCCGTCCGCGATTGAATTCCAAGGCTTGCTCCCCGCGCCGGTTTGAACATTCGCTTTCTTTGGGTTTTCTTTCCCACTATCTCTCCAGACACCAACCTTCGCATGTTGTTCAGCATCTGCCATGATTTATACAGTCATATTCTCGTCTCATCTTCGTTCGTCGGCTTATAACCCGTGCATTACCCTCCGTTTCTGCTTCACGAACAATCACGCTCCTGTCTTGTCTCTCCACATCCCCCGTCGTAGTCATCGCTTGTCCTGCCTGCTTAATCTCGTCTTCCGTTTTTAGGCCTGACACCGGTCGCCATCCTTTGTAACAAATCCCAATAACCTTCCACCCCTTCGTGTCTCTTTGCTCGTTGATTCCGCGGACATGGATATAGATGTACGTTTGTTTCCCTCCGCAACTCACTCAATTGCGGTCCCACCTCCCCGTTATTTTTGTAATCAACTTTGTGATCATTCGTGTACACTGCATGTGCAAAGAAACGAATATACGAGGACTTCCAAGGAAGGCGCTGGGACTCCGACCACCCTGTCGGGTCGAGGACAGCGCGAAACTCGGCAACCTACGGACGGCCACCAGTGGATTCTTTTGAACGGTCGGCCGAAAACCCGATTACCAAACATTTGAGGTCGACCCAAAAATCACGACCACCCTATTGTAGGGCGGTGGTCGAGCGCTATCAATTGGTTTCGGCCAATCGAACGTTGAGCGCTGTCGGTTGTCGCCCACGAAGCTACGGTTCGTCCTTGAATACCTGATTTAAAGCCCGTGATACGGAGCGAGTTGTAGTGGACTCGGTGTATCTACTCGAGTCCGCATGATCGAGGGCTCGGGCTTGTGGCACGTAGCGATTCCAACCTTCCTCACCCTGCTCTCATGTCTGACAACCGGGCAGTAAACTTTGGTGCTGGGCCGTCCGCCCTTCCTCTGTCTGTCCTCCAGGAGGCGTCGACGGGCCTATTCAATTTCCAAAACAGCGGAACGGGAATCGCGGAGATATCTCATCGTTCCAGGGAATTCACTAGCTTCCTCGCAGAGCTCGAAGGTCGAATTCGCAAACAGCTTGACGTACCTCCTACACACAAGGTCATCTTTACGCAGGGTGGTGGAACGGGCCAGTTCTCGGCCGTCGTGTACAACCTGCTCGCGAGGCACAGGTTGTTGTATCCCGAGCTTGGCGACGATGAACGCAGGTTGGAGTATATTGTGACCGGAAGTTGGAGCAAGAAGGCTATGGAAGAGGCGAAACGACTCTGCACTGGACCGAGGGGTGTCGGGGGGGAGGTCGAGGTAGTCGTCGATTCGAGGACGTTCTCCAAGGACGGGAAGTCTTTCGACAACATTCCGCCTCATGCCGAATACCAATTCTCTCCGTACACGGCCCCCCACCTCTTTCATTTCCGCACTCGTCCCCCTCCTCCGGCGTTGATCTACTATTGCGAAAACGAGACGGTGGATGGAGTCCAGTTCTCCGACGACCTCGAGTCTCCGCAGTCCTTCCCGTTCGGATTGCTTTTCCCCCCCGATTTTGATGGGGGGGGCGCCCGTCAGCCCCTTCTCCCGCTAGTGGGTGATTATTCTTCCTCTTTTATGTCTCGCCCGATTCCGCGGCTAGCAGACCACGCCGTTATTTTTGCCGGAGCGCAGAAGAATCTCGGCCCCGCCGGACTGACGATTGTCATCGTTCGGCAGGATTGTCTCGTTGACGCGGATGCGGCCGCGAAGCTCGGTGCCGCGCCTATTCCCTTGTCCTTGGCGTACAAGACGATCGCGGATAACAAGAGCGTCTACAACACTCCGTCAG
>QFEV01000458.1:8123-24564 GCA_003316405.1 Thelephora aurantiotincta
CTATCGATGGACTGTATACGTTGGTGCGCTGGTCCGGTGTCGAGCGCACACGATAGATTGATTTCCCGTAGATCTGTAGGCTGTCAGACGTCGCGCAAGAAGCAGAAGTCACTAGTTAACCTCAAACGGAGGTGGAACATCCTGTCCGATTCCAACATGTCGAACGCGCGACGGTGTCCAGGAGTTGGATCACCCCTTGATCTCATGGACCTCAGTACAGTCAATCCTCCAGCCAGCACGATCACAATTCCTATTGTACAACCGCAATAGGTACAACATGACAGTAAGGTTTATGGTATAGAAAATGATAAGTGGGCGTGACCTTCTGTCCTCACGCTCCCAAATAACCGGAACGAGAGAGACGTTCGGGATGTGACCTGGAGGCCGGTAAAAATGTCAGTGGAGGCAACATTGCAAAATTTATCATCTCGTGTTCGCCACTTCCAACTACGATGAGGTGGTCGCCATGCCAAGCCTGGATGGACGAAGCTCCGACGGCCTTCCGAAGGGATACCACCAGGCGTGAAATCATGACAGGTACCAAGCTGGAAGGTTCGCGTCGGCTACCAAACCCAACGGGAACTGCAGACTAAAACCACGCACGCGAGAATCATAACCAGCGGCAACAATTGGAGGGGGGGCTGGGACGCTATGATGTCAGGATTCATCTTCAAACGGACGGAGGGAACGGGGTTACTTTACTGAAGAAAGCGAAAAGCACCAACGCGATATGGAACCCCGCCATAACGAAGAAATAGAGAACGCCATCTTGTAGAATCGTTCGCAACACCCGGGACATGCGCGATTGGCCGTGATTAGCCTTGAGCTTCAGGACGAAGGTAACAATGCAAACGAAGGCGACAAGATCTGTGAACCATCAGATCCCCGTGCAAGTACGAGGTGGTCGACAATAGATACCAGCGAATGCAACTTCTGACCTATAGATCCACTCAGAGACCACAGAAGCAGAAAGGATACACGCTCGGAACGGGTCAAGAGGGATCTCAGGCATTTTCATGGCTGAACATGGAATTTAGAAGAAAATGATGAACATTGGGTGCGCGCCCTACCTGTCGCTGAAGGCACACTTACGAGCCACAAGCCCGTCACCAAGGACGAAGTGATCAAGATTCCGGAAACGGCGAGAACATATTTGCTTGCTTCAGTCAAAACATATACTCTGGATCGGACTTGACTAAGCGACAGCAGACATCCAGCGAATAGGTATAATGGCCTCACCTCATCGTCAGGAATATATCGCCGAGCGCCATGATGAAGGTCAAGTAGTATCCCTCCACCTTTACACTGCGGTTACACCTGCAAACCCGTCTGGCATTCTACTTCTCGCGGCTCTCAAAGCTAACCGCGGACTCACACCTACCACAAAGCTATCAGACAAGTCCCTGAAACAGAAAGAGAGAAATCCTTACTTCTTGGGTACGCAAGAACAGTACTGTGATACGTTGTCGATGAACACACTGGTACTAGACTTGATGTGGAAAACACCGTACCGGTTGTCTGCCATCCCATATAAAGTAAGATAGAATACCTGGACTATGTGGTATTTGACAAATGCTCAGCGCTCAATTCCAGCAAGGCAAGGGGATGCGGACCGTGATAAAGAGCCAGAAAGCTGTGGATCCGTCAAAGAATTACTACGGGAGGAGAGCAGATAACGCTCACCCCATGATTTCTCTCTCTTCCACACGTATCTCACCTCATCAGAGAGCGTTATCAGGTGGTCCCAGACCACCACCGTCGCCGCTGCGACCATGAAATACTGGAAAAAGTCCAGGTCAAACAATAAATTCTGGATGTGGACTTTGATGGATTACCTTAAAAACCAGACTTTCGAATGTGAAGTTAGCACCCGAGCCATAGAATGGCCGTAGACCGGACGTACAGGTTCTCGCCAAGCACGATGAGGTCCTCTGGTTGTGTGTAATCCATTTCGATTGTGTGAGGGGCGGGAGGTAAGGGAGAAGGGGGACGTGAAGGATGGCTCTGGAAGGGGAAGTCTTTGAATGTTATTACAAGAGTTTCAATTAAGTCCCAGAATAGAGAGTTGGGTCAACGATAATGGACATACAGTTGTATCTATCCCCTGCGCGCGCCGCCCACGCGGTTCACGATTATGATAATCGCTCAGGGATTGAAATGACCACCGACATATATGCCCGGGGTTCGCTGGGTCTGAACACGAGGTGTCGCAACAGCAAAACGTGTCGGCCGCAGCGGCGGGCGACCATCACCAGAATGTGGTGGCACTGGGAAGGGCTCGCTTGAAGCGAGACCAAAGGTTCTGCGGCAGGGTCGAGAATCGCAGGGATCACACGATTGGCACTGCCACCGAGATGAAGTGGAGACTCGCTGATGTTGCTGATTGGGGATCACTGCCTCCTCACAGTCTGAGACGTAGATACGGAGGCCCGCCTGCGAACGGATAATGGAAGGCCCGGTGTTGTCGTCTCGCCTCACTTTATGGAACGTTTGTAAATTTTCCGAGCTCGGGGTCAGCGAGGGATTATGGACCTTCACTGGTGCTGCCCACCCTTCGACGTTGCTTCCCGGTGCACGTTTCCGACTCGAGCCCGTGATTGTACGTCACTCCCCGTCCGTTTTGCCTTTCCGTGAACGATGGCCTAACCGGAACGCGTTATTTGCAGTCCTCGGATGGGATTTCACGGTAGGATATGCTTGTGTCATACACCCTCCAACCCTCGAACGACGGGTGTTTTCGTCTAAAGTCCGCTTTGTGAATTGTCGATTTCCTTCGATGGTTCGTCTCGTCGACGAGGCCACCCCCGTTTCGAGAGCCGAAAGAAAGGAAACGTCTCAGAGAATCAATCGATTGAGGGAAGTCGTTATGGGATTCATTCCCTATGCTCTCAGAATTGTTTGTACACGTTCCCTTCGTCACGTCGAGTTGCTTACGGCCTTTTCGTTGAATGGCCCTGTTGTTCGACGCGCTGTGTTGATTACCGCCCGTCTTTATCGGGGTCCGGATTCTTCCCTATTCTTCCTCGCGGCCTGTTGGCTACAACGTTTTCTCCGCCGCCCCACTCTGAACCATGGATGCCACCGACAAGACGACGAGTATCACGCCAGCCACGGCTGCTTCCAGCATTGTCAAGGGAATCCCTACCCTAGTCAAAGCGGGTTTCCCCCCACTTTTACCAGTCAATCGCAAGCTAGAACACAGACAGCAGTCGATAGCCATGACTGTGTCGATCTTGGGTGTCCTGCGCCGACCTCTGCACTACTCTCAGTCGGGGTTTGAACGGGAAGAAATTAAGTGACCTGGGTGGTTCTGTCTGCGAGGCGATCAAGGAGTTGATAACGTGAGTTGTGTCAGGACGATCGGTCCGGATACTCTATTGACGGCCCCATCACAGGGCGGTCGTAGACATATGGCAGAGGATTGTCGACCGGGGAAACGCAACGTCACCTTGCAACTTTTACACGCGAAGAACAACCAGGAAACGGTTACCGCCTGGAAGGCGAAACTCTGCAGGATCGTTCTCGCCTCTAATGTGCGTCTCGTCGTGTCTTATGGCCAGCACTGACTTTTCACTCTTAGACTGAACTCGAGTTGAACGCCCTTCTGGCCATCGTCGATACGCAAACCACCGTTTCCAAAGTTGAGCGTGGCGTTTCCGAAGTTCACCGCGGTGTTAAAACCAGGAAAAAGCTAATGATCCGCACTGGTCGGCGAGCGTGGCTCGTACTTCATCTGCCACCGAATGAAAGTTCACCATCCCCAAGATTCCACTCAGGTCGGCGGTCTCAGCTACCAGCGAATCCAATATCTTACATTCGCACTTAGAACATCTAGTGAACCTCCACCTCAAGCACCAAGGATTTTCTTGTGACGCGACGAGCTTGTCGAACGGATCATCGGTTTCGCTGCGGACCTTACCCCAATTGCTCTCATCGGTGCCGGCAGGATTGGCCAGACCTCAATCACAAGCAACAATTCCTCCCGCGCCCGCTTCCTCCGCCGGTTCTCCAAGGTTTTTGGCGTGGGTGTCGAAAACCCCGAGGACCCGACCCCTCTGTATCGATTTACCTCCTCGAAGGGTATGCCCATGGTCCTCGATAATGCGGAATCTAACCTCAATCCCCGGGGACGGGAGTCTTCGGAGATCTACGCTGTAGTCGAGGAGCTAAGCCAGTTCAGTAACGTCTAGCTCCTGATCACCTCCTGCATCTCCACCATACCTCCTGGCTACGAAATGACCGACGTCCCGACGTGTCGATAGGGGCTGCGCGCAAGACCCTCTATCGCATCTACAAACATGCCGTACAGTCGGACCTTGTTGACAAATTCTGAAGCGACTCGACTTCCATCTGCTATCGGTCACGCTCCTTGCGACGGTTGGGTGTCAAAACAAGTGGGATGCGAGTCGATTGGCCAGGGAGTGGGAGCAATGGCAAACGGCTGTGCTTCAGATAGCGCACAACAAGGGCCTCGCTACTGCGATTGAACTATCGCTCTTTCCGTGACGTATCGGAACAAGGGGTTCATCACGATGTTTGCACCCCTCCGAGACAGACTCTCACAGTTATTTGACTCTCTCGGGAAATAAGAGGAGTGTAAAAGGCTCCTTTGCCACTTTGGAGAGAACGCGGGGATGATCAATGGGCCGCTCACAGATTTGCGGTGTCTGTTCGATGTCAATCGACTACTTAACCTCTACGACGAAGGGACGCGACAGGCCAAGGAAGCGTTGGAAATTTATGAGCAGCTCGGCAACACATCGTGACAAGCAATTGGACGCGGCAGAGGAAGCTGCATCTCAGGTGACCGACCTCTCCCGGAAGCGGGGCGAAACGTTCCAGGTCTGCGAGGGTCACCGTCTCCTTGGGAATATATGTCGTTCAAAAGGCGAGAGGGAGAAGGCAATTGCCCATTACGAGGCAGCCCTCGAAATCGCATCCTCCCTCAACGATGGCCCTTCACTGTTTTGGATCCATTACTCCCTGGCGGAGCTGTTTCTCGGAGCACAGCTTCGATCGTGCGCACACCCGCCTTGAACGCGCGAGGATGTACACCGAAAATGACACATACCTTCCAGGCCGTGCGACCCATCTCCAGGCTTACTGCTGGTATCAACAACGTAGGTACGAAGAGGCGAAACCCGAGATATTGCGCGCCATCGAGGTCTTTGAGAAGATCGGGGCTGCAAATGACCTGAGAACTTGCAGGAAACTCCTCCGATCGATTGGGTCGGAAAGGGCTAAGAGCCTCCCATGACCTCACGAAACGAACGAAGACACAACTGTGAGCTCCCTATTCCCTCCGTGCGTTGACTCTCCATTCTGCGTACGCGCTGTCAGGAAAAACTCGGATAACATCAATGCGTCAACGGTTGCCTGACGTCCTTACTCTTCTGTGGTGCCTCACCTCCAGTCTCCAACATCATCACCGTTTCCATACTACCCCCCTTCACTGAGGACATTTCATTCGCCATCCACCTCTCCTCACCCACACCAATCCGCGCTTTTTTTGTCCAACTCTACGTCTTTGGTCTACATCCCAGTTATTTGTGCCATACACGCATATCACTTACGTTTCAATTGCATTATCCGTGATGCACGATTACCCATGTCTAGTACCACTGCTGAATACCATAATTGCCACGACCGTTTCCCAAACCCTGGGCCTAAGGCTTGACCGAGCAGCGTCAGCGACCCCCACTCGTCGTTGTCCTCCCAGGGGACCTCTCCATCTCGACCGGCTAGAGCTGTTGCTCCCCGATGGCAATAAGTTCCAAGGCAACCCCAAACGGCATCCGATGGGCTAAACTTTACCGGCCCATCCACGACCCTTGGCTATGACCTTGGAAGTGCATCCCCAGGACTTGAGCGAACACAGCGAGGGTTCATGGTACGCGCAAAGGTATGGCTGCGGTAGTCCCAAGCGACTTCAAAGTAGGCGATAGCGTGAGCGGTATTGCTCCAAGTTGCAACCAGGGGCGTCGCCAGCGCTGGTCCCATCGCCTAAATAAAACCCATTATCGGTCGAGTCGCCCTCTTCCTATGATGAGCCCAGTATACAGGGAACGCTCTCCCGGGCCCTCCCTTCTCACAGACGGTACGGAAGGCATTCAAGAGCTACACACGATCGAAGGTACAGGACTCTTCCCAGGATCGGGCCCCCAGCGGGAATGGTGAGGGTTGTATGTGCCTATCACACCCTTTGCACAATGGAGCGTACACCGTGCACGACATCACGCCAACATAGTTTAAATCACATCTGTACGACTGCCGAAGCGAAATTCACGCCGTGCATAGGTTGAGGACGACCGGGAGTAAGTACAACACCGTTACCGGTAATCGATGAAATTTAGCAAGGGAAACAATCAAGACAAGAGTAACGAACTTGTTACAGGGGGTATGATACGACCTGATCACCGCGTTGGAGGGATGTAGCGACTGGGCTCGGTCATATGGCGCGAAGAAAGAGTGTACGGGGTCCGTGCCCACAAAGAACACAAGAAAGAGGGTGATATGGGAGTAATGAGTACAAACGCAGCATGGGCTGGGTCCCAAGAGAGGGTGGGTGAGGTTACCAAGAAAGGGGAGGGGGCGAGGGAGAGTGACCAGAACAAAGATTGTCGGGGGTTCAGATGACGGTGTAAACGGAGGTAACCGAGGGGAGTCGGAAGGGGATTAGAGGATATGTCAAGAAACCAACCATGAGAGGTCGTGGATTGAGAGGGGACTAGAACCTCTAAAAGTGGTGGAACAATGGTTCGGGACCGCCAACGTGTTGCAGTATGAGGTCAAAGGGTATCAGTGACCGAATAGCCTGAAGATGAGGTACGTCACAGATCCTATAAATCTGACTGCGGAAAGCCCGGCTCTGAAGAGCGGGTGTCTCAGTTACGGGAAATGGGCGAAGCACAGAAACTCACAGAGCGTAGAAGAGGAAGGTCAAGTAGGGGTTAAACTGACTAGACTGTGTGCTCCCCACTTTGCTGTGAATCCATTCCAAGAAGCCCGAGCTTGTGAATGCGGTGATCATGATCATGTTCGTTCCGACCCAAGCTAAGACAACATTTGTCCTAGAGTTCCGATCATGGTCGGCCTGTTTCGTAGCAGCATCTCGCGATTCCTTCTGGGGCGGGGGAGGATGCCTGAGGGAGTTCTTTGAAGCAGTCCAAAGTGCATCGACATCTTCTTGCATAGTTGGCAAGTCAACGGCTATCATTTCCTTACCGCCCTTCCCTTGCACCTTTGTGGCACTGCCGAGATCCTTGGCGGCACCGTTATCACCCTTAGTACCCCACGTGACGTCGTGTAGGTTGCACATAGCGTACATCATCAAGATGTTCACGTCTGGCTTGGGACTCAGTGACAGGTGGTTATCAGGGGAATGGAAGGGACTCACAGGAGGGTAAGAGGAACATGTACTGGATAAATGACGTGAACATGTGGTATGGTTCAAAGTGGAGGAAGGAGCCGAAGAAGTACAGTCCATAGGTAGCGAGCAGCGAGATAGCGATGTCCCTGAAAGCTTCGTTGTCTCGGATTAACCTAGCGAGAACGTGTTAGTTGGACGAATTAAAGCATCTCTTGTGGAACGGGTCGTACTCGGGGAAATGTTTCCATCCATCCAATGTGTGTGGCACCGCGAGATAGACAGTATAGCCGGCACACCATAGGGTGATAACGTTGCACAATCCGAATAGAATCATTGAGATCGAGTACGCCCATTTAGACCCTTGCGGGCGGTTTCCGAGGGAACAAACGAGGACCACAAAAATTATACCGATGTAGAGCTTGAGAAACACTTCGAAGACAATCTTGCCAGCACCTTTGGACAGGAAATTAAAAGCATCGCTAGTGGTGTCCGCTGTGGCCGATTCGACGAGCTGTAGATCAGCCGTCAGAGTAATTCTCTGATTAAATGAGTGGGAGTGACACCTACGAAGAAGAAAGCTAAGTAAAAATTCCCCAAACTTGTCCAAGTGAAGATCAGTTGGATCGCGTTATAAATGAACTCGAACTGGAGGGCGAGTTTCCTGAAGAATCCTTGTCCGCTTGTCCAAATCCTGTACCAGAATACCGTGGCATGAATGCTCGCGAACAGCGAACCGTTGAGCCACCTCCTCCTCTGGGAGATGAACTCGGAAACAGTGGTAGGAACATCGGTAGAGGCTTTGGCAGACTTGACATATTTGAGAGTCCACGCCTCTTTTTTCTTTGTGACAATTTCGAAACAGAGAATTCGATCTTCAGCGAGGTACATGTTTCTCTCGAACAATCCTGCCTCGATGGTTCCTCCATGCATAGCTTCGCCTTTGAAATAGCTCGCGAGGGGTCCCTGACCGTTGGAACCATTCAACAAGGCCTTGTACCGATAGGCGCTGAAGGCACCGGGGAGGACGGAAATATAACCGAAGACGCTCTGATTTTCGTGGTGTGAGAGGACAAAAATTATCGATCAGTCAATTGCTAGAGAGAGGCACATCGCCATTCCGACGAACGGCGAATTACGCACCTCCAGGGGTTTGTCCAAGATGTTGGACATCTTGTACTCAAAGTTCTGAGACGCAGCGAGGGGGCTTGTAAGGAGGAGGCTGCATGCACGGCCGGTGTCCACACAGATCCTGAATAGAATGGTATCAGAAGTCCGAAACACTTCTCTTGACCGCATGAAGGGACACGCACTCCCCGCATGCTCCTCCTACGTGGGAGTGTTTGTCGAAACCTGGTGGACAACATCCTCAATGATGGGGGGGACGGTAGGACTCCGCCACGTACATTTCCACAACTCGTAAATAGAAGTGCTCGTTGGTTTAGTTCCAACATCGAGCAGGATGCAGACTAGTCGGGCGTCATAAACGACCATATCGGCAGTAAGAGTGGAGGGAAACTGACCTTCGGGTTGGATCAACGGACCGAACGCATTGAAAAACCACCGATGGCTATTCAGTTTCTTCTTGTTCTGTTCTTTCAGGCAAAAGATGATCTGGACGGGACAGGAGTGCATAGCGGTCTCTCCCGTTTCGGTACAAATTACACTGGAGGTGTACTCGAAAATGTGCGCAGTCACTGCCTTGCCGTTGACGGTGTCCTTGGCTATGCCTTCTTGGTAACAGCCCATCTGTGGGGTACTTGAATCAAAAGGTGAGATGGGAGCAGGTTTATTTTGGACGTACCAAATTGAGGATTTGGAGAGTCCGCTTATTGACTTTGCTCCGGCCATCGGAAACGATGCAAACGACAACTTTCTTCCAGCCGTCTGAGCCCCAGGTTTTGGATCGATCACGACCGCAGAGGTGAGCGACGTTCTTGAGAACACTGCGGACCGGTATAAGTACCAATTCGGGTATGTTAAGGGATGGCAACGCACGAATTCATCGTTCGACAAAACAGGACCTCGTCTTCGTTGTACATCGTCATCACAATGAAGATTTCCGTATGCCTACCGTAGAGGTAAGGTCGGAGGCTATACTTTGAACGCATGAAAACGTCAGGGTCGCAAGTTGCAGCCGTGTAACGCATTTTCGTCATTTCTTCGACATTGTCCATGCCCTTGGGAACGATATGGGAGGGAACTTTGACGTCTAGGACAAGGTTGCCGTTCTGGAGTTCCACATGCCTGACAGACCTGCGTTTCATGAGCTTTTCCCGGGCAACGGAATAACCCATGCCCATGGGCGAACCCATCGGAGGTCTCAGATGTGGGGACGGGGGGTAGTCTGGCTGATATGGGAGGGGAGGGGGGGCCATCTCGTACTGGTTGTGAGGACTGAGGTAAGCTTGAGAGTGAGTGGAATGGTAGGACCGATTGGACTTTGTCTCCCAGTTGTACTCGTAGTTGTCATGGTGCGAATGGTTGGAGGGAGGTGGAGGGTAATCTGGAACAACAAAACCGGCTGGGGGTTGGTGGTGGAAAGGATCGTGCTGCTTGTTGTAAGCCATGGTTTCAAGGGAGAGGACTGGCTCTGCTCAACAGAGGAAGACGGGGAAGATGGTGGTTGATGAGAGGACGATTCTGGGAGTGAAGTCGTTTGTAGTGGCGTCGCATGTTCACTACGAAAGAGGTGTTAAGGACTACGTTCCGAAATGTAATGAGACTACAAATGAAATACTTCCGGGACTAGGAACGCGCTGTATTGGATCTTATTGTGACTTGTGTGTGCCGACAGCCGCCGTCGGACCTTGAAAAGGCGGACGTCGACTGTAAAGAGCGAGACAGGCCTCGCTTCCCTCTCGCACTCACCACCACTTCCCCTCCTCTCTCTCCTTCTCCCTACTTAATCCGTCTCTGTTTCTCCTCTCTTCCCCCAGATCCATTCTCCTCCAAATTTTCTCATAACGGTAATTTTTTCTCTATTTTATTCGCTTTATTCGCCCAGTCGCGCCTCATGGCCTCAGCCTCCTCGAGAGCACCCCTTCTCTTTCATCCTAATCTGCCCTTATCCCCTCGAGCATCGGACCGGCCGTCGTCCTGTGACCTGACCAGCCCTACCGGCTGCTTACGACGCGCAATCGCTTCCATCTGCTTCATCGTGGTGACCGCCGGAGAAACCGCTCATGCAAGATCTGGTTACCTTTCTGATTGCCACGATTCGCTTCCTTTTCCCACTGTCCCCAAACTCCTCCCCACCGTTCATCCCCCTTCTTCCTTTTTTCCTCTTTTTCTATCTCTCCCACTCTTGTGGCTGACGCTTGCCCCTACAGACCTTACTAGTATCCAATGACCGACGCCTCTTCTCATAGACTCGACCTCCGTGTCGGCGGAAAGTATAGGCTGGGCAAGAAAATCGGCTCCGGTTCTTTCGGTACGTACTGCGCATTCCCACCCGAGGAACGAGGCTGACCCGTGCTGCCCCGCCCACTTCCTACCCCTTATTTCTACCCGAATACAGGTGACATTTATCTCGGAATCAACATCATCTCCGGTGAAGAGGTCGCCATCAAGCTCGAGTCAGTCAAGGCCAAGCATCCGCAGCTCGAATACGAGTCGAAGGTGTATAAGACGCTTGCTGGCGGCGTTGGTGTTCCCTTTGTTAGGTGGTTCGGTACCGAATGTGACTACAACGCAATGGTCATCGACCTCTTGGGCCCTTCCCTAGAAGATCTTTTCAACTTCTGCAACCGCAAGTTCTCTCTCAAGACAGTCTTGTTGCTCGCTGATCAGCTAGTACGTAATCAACCCACCCATCGTCCCACAAGTTTCTGGTATTGATTGTCCCCTCGCAGATTTCTCGCATCGAATACATCCATTCCCGCAACTTCATCCATCGGGATATCAAGCCGGACAATTTCTTGATGGGAATCGGCAAGCGTGGCAACCAGGTCAATGTTATTGACTTTGGACTCGCCAAGAAGTACAGGGACCCAAAGACCCATCTTCACATTCCATACAGAGAGAACAAAAATCTCACCGGAACCGCTCGCTACACCTCCATCAATACCCACTTGGGCGTTGAGCAGGCCCGCCGCGATGATCTCGAGTCGCTCGCTTACGTTCTCATGTACTTCCTCCGCGGCTCTCTCCCCTGGCAAGGTCTTAAGGCTGCTACCAAGAAGCAGAAGTATGACAGGATTATGGAGAAGAAAATGACCACGCCCTCCGACCTTCTTTGCCGCGGCTTCCCCAACGAGTTCGCCATCTTCTTGAACTACACCCGCGCCTTGAGGTTCGACGACAAGCCTGACTACTCCTACTTGAGGAAGCTTTTCCGGGACCTCTTCGTCCGTGAAGGGTACCAGTATGACTACGTCTTTGACTGGAGTGTCCAGCGGAGCGTTCAGGACAACGGCGCCGGTCCCAGCAAGAGTGGAGCAGGAAGGAGAAAGGTTGTCCAAGAGGAAGACGCACCTGAGCCCAGGAGCAGCGACCGCATGTGAGATAATTTCCCGTTCTCATCTCCTGATTACTCATTCGTGATCTCAGGCTTCGTTCCCATACTCGTCAACAGCAGGCAACCACCCCCGGAGCTGTAGGTCAACAGCGCAGCGGCCGTGGACGTGAGGGTGACATCTGGTAAACGGCCAGTCATTTGGGAGGGCGTACCCGTTCTCTCCCCCTCGTTCCGTGTTTTGTCCGTACTTCTTCCCCATGGCACGTCCGGCGACGTTTGGTACGTCGGTGTGTCGAAGCATCTGGAAGCCGTGTGTGCGTTGGTGTTGCGATATTGCAGTCTGATGGAGAGGTGTGAGGGAGACACATGGGAGGAATCAGTTGATGACTATGGTCGAGGGTTCTTGCCACGGCACTCCACGGTTGTAGTGATTGATGTGGCAAGTCCGGCTCCTGAACCCTACGTGGTCATCGGTTACACGCGCGAGCTCAAGCGGCGTCCTTCTAATTCCTCTCATCAAACCCTCGCTCCCTCTCAGTATCCTTCCTTTTCCAGGCCAAGTGACGAACCGTTCTTGTTCCTCTGTATCAAGCCCCCTCCAATTCTCCATTCATCGAACAATATTATTATCCCAGCCGTCAATACGACCCTCCTCCCGCCGTCAGCAACAGCCACTTTCCCCTGACTCCCTTCTGGGTGCAGTCCAGCAGGGCTTAAGGTCGCATCGTTACATGGACAGCGACAGTGGGCCGTACGGATATTGTTTTTCGCATTTTTTCGACCAAACGGACGCCTTTTCTATTCAAGCACTTCCCTTTATCCCCCGCATTCAGGGATGTGCCGCCTCAATCCCTCTCCATGTTTGTAACGTTTGAATCGACCCCTTCAAAGATGGATTTGTTTTATTATTCCCTTTCCCCCTTCCGTCTCCTCACTCACCCCCACCTGGTGCACCCTTTGGTCCATACTTTTCCAACTTGATCGTATTTACGCATCACCCTGCATGCACTTGTTTTATGATACATGAACTCCTTTTTTTTTTATCCTCCCCCCCATCCTCCCCTAATATCCTTTCATCGGCACCGGCTCGGATCTTGTTTTGCCTCCTTTTCCCAGATTTCGTCGTTGGGACAGGAGAGGGCTTCGAGTTGCACGTCGGGTTGTCATTGGGCGTGCTGGGTGCGTGTAACGTATGTGGCTTGCAGTTGTCGCTTGGTGGGAGCAGAGCGAGTTGTATAGATGTTATTCAAACGCGAATATGACCCGCACGTTTCGGAAATCAATGATTCAATATTTATCACCGGACCACGACGGTTGGCTTTTTGCAGAGCGCAGACCCATTAAGCCTAGCTACTCGTAGCTCGACCAATTGGGCCGCTGTTCGCATTTGACGGTAAGGGCATGGGAGCTAGAACAGCAGGAGCAGCAGGAAAAAGCCAGGGAGTAGCTCGCACCCCATGCAATGGAAAGGGGCGCAAAAAGCACGCATCCCCGCAAATGTGCCGTTTTGCGCCAGCCTGAACCTAGATAATATGAAAGGCCGTGATTAGATCTCCTTCGAGGTTCGTGCAAAAAATGTGGCGATCGAACGTGGGGAAGGGGAAGAGGTGTGGTCAAGTGTGGTCAGATAAAACGGGTTATCCCATGGACATGTTGCCTCGACGATCTGAGTCAAGCAAGGTTTCGAGCGAACGTGGGCTCTTTACCGTCACGAGGGACCTCGGGAGAGGGGGTCGGAAATGAAACCCGAGGGAGACGTGAGATGTTACCCCGAAGAGGAGCAGATTAAGCCGCCGGGCATCCGCGTAGACTTCGGATGCCCGTGTCGATGTCTTCGAATGCCGAAATGTGGTGGAGGGAGGCAGGGAAGAATCATTAATTAGGAGATACCCCGGGCTGAGGGATCCAGAAGAAATTGGTCAATGGCAGCTGACGCCATCACGCGATCTACCATCTTCCTCCGCTGCCAGGACCCAGTGGGTAGGTAGATGATCATGCCACAGAAGGCGATTGTTTGACACACTACCCCCGAAACTCCTGGTGAAGCAGGTGAAGGATATGTAAGTCAACAGATGCAGTTCGGATCGATTGATCCAAGGATGAATCGACGAGCTTATAGCAAAACTTTCGTGTCCCACGAGTGAAGCGCCACACGGTCCGAACATCCGAGTACCCGTTGCACGAGGCGGGGAACAAATCGTCGATATCCCTGGCTTGGATCTGTCCCTGGCAGTGGGTGAGGACTGGTGCAGAGGCTTGAAGCTGAAGCAATGGGGAGAGGGTAGAAGACGGCGTAGTGGGGATACGCTTACACTTGGCGTCACCACAATGCTCGCCCGAACTAGCTCGTCGACTCGGACCGGAATGGAGTTCGCGTTCGCTGATCGCTATAGCTAATCCCCGCGCTGAGGGCCGTTGACTCATCCGCTGCGACAAATTCTCCTGCTCCTGTGCTCCTCGAAGGCAGTAGATTTCATCCTCGATCCACAGGGACGGGAGTCTCCAGGCATTTCCGCTGTGGGGGAGGAACTAGGTCGGTTCAGTAACGTTTGGCTTCTCGTAGCCTCCCGCATCTCCACCGTACCTTCTGATTGCGATGTTCCGATGTTGATGGTGGAGGCTGTGCGCAAGATCTTCTATTCGCATCCGCAGTCAGTCTCGCTCCTGGGTTGACAACATCCTGAGGCGATTCGGCCACCCGCTGTCGATTACGTTCCGTGCAACAGTTGGTCACAAAAATAGATGAGGATGAGTCGATGAGCTTACGAGTGGGAGAGAGGGCGAACGGCTGTGCTCCGAACAACACACGACGAGAGGCTGGGTCTCGCCACCGTGATCGAATTGTCGCTCGGCGCATCGCCGATGCTCCGGAGACTTGGACCTCGTCCACGATGGTTTCTCGGGATCATCGGCTTCTTCCCCTAGGGTGTCAATGAGCTGATTTTTCCTGGACATCTCCAAGAGGACCAACATCTTCGACACGTTCTGCGTTCTTATCGGAGCGGTGGGTTCGCTGCGATGTTTGCGCCACTCCGAGATTACCTCTGCCCCAAGGATCCAAGGTCATCGTCTCCCCTTCGCACGACCAAAGAACGCTACTTCCGCCGGGCGTCAATCCTGACGGCCCTGGCTATGAAAAAACGAAATGGGTCGTGCTGGGGGATGTGAACATCGAGCACCCGTTCCCGATGTCCTCACGACAATTGACACAAAGGAAACTCGGATAGTACCATGTGTCAACGTTCAACGTTCAACGGTTGTCGGTTTCCTTCAGACGTGTTTATCTTTCTCCAGCACCTCGTCTCCGGGTGTGTCCCTCGGCATCATCTTCACATCACCCTTCTTTGACGCTTTATTCTCCATCTGTCTCCCTCCCCTCACCCAGTCCACACCTTTTTTTGTCTTATTCTACGTCTTGGATCTACACCCTTATGGTATGCGTCTTCCTCTCTCTTTGTCATACACACGCATATCACCATATAATTATCCGTGACGCGTAGCCATCCGCATCTGGTACTGCCGCTCGCATCATGATTGTCACGATCATTTCCTGAACCCTGCGCCTGACTGAGCAGCATCAACAACCCTCATCCGTCGTCGTTCCAAGAAACCTCTCCATCTCCTTAGCGGGAGGAGACCGGCTCAAGCTGATGTCAATCCGTTCCAAGGTGACCTCCGACGGCATCTGATGGTCGGAGTTGGCCGGCTCATCTGTGATTCTTGGCTGTGGCATCGGAAGTGCACCGCTGGGACCTGAACGGGTATTCGCGTTAGGAAGGGCCTTAGTAAGTTACAGGCTAAACGAAAGGATGCTCGACCGCATGGGCACGCCGGACATGGATGTATGCGGCTTGGGGTCGTAGCTTGGTGGGGGAAGAATGAATTGTATGCATGTCATCCAAACACGGGTATATGACCCTTGTGTTTTGAAAAATGCAAGATTGATTGCAGGATCACTGCGACTGACCTTATCCGAAATGCATGTCCGTTACGGTTAGGATTCGTAAGTCGGATGATTCCGAAGGGATAAGCCTGACCATCTCGTAACCGAAGCAATCAGGCAACTGTTCAACGTTCACGCAGGCCGGCGAGGGTATGGGAGCTAGAAGAACAGCAGTAGGGAAAAGCCGGGCAGCAGTGCACATCCAGTACAATAGAAAGGGACGCAAAAAGCATGGATCTCCACAAACGTCGAAGAAAATGCCTTTTTGCGCCAGCCTAAACCTAGGGGATATGAAAGGCCGTGATTAGATCTCGAAGTTCGCGCATACAACGTGGCGATCAAACGAGGAGGAAGAGGTGTGGTCAGATAAAACGGGTTATCTCATGGACATGTTGGGGCGTTACTCCCGTCCTCGACGAGCTGGGTTGAGGTTTCGAGCCAGTGTGGCTCTTTATCATCACGAGGGAAAGAGGGGGGTCGGAAATGAAGGTCGAGGAAGGTGCGAGACGTACTGAAGAGGCGTAGATTAAGCCGGGCATTCGCGCGGACCTCGGGTGTCCATGTCAACGTTTCCGAATGCCGAAGTGTGGTGGATAGAAGCAGGAAAAAAATCGTTGAGGCGATCCAGCCTGAAATCGAAAAACTGATGCTTAGTGGGCGATGGCAACTGACG
>QFEV01000459.1:0-40408 GCA_003316405.1 Thelephora aurantiotincta
AACACATGTTCACCGCGGGTAAATGATTCGAAGAATGGGAATGGGGACAGAGGTGACAGGGATGGGTGGGCAACGGGTGATCGCAGCCAATGCCTCGCCAAGGAAGCGCCAGCCCCCTGCCAGAAGGAAGCGCGAATCAAAAGGAGCTCCGAAGGATCTTGTGCATCAGGTGGAACGAACGCCAGACCAGTGGAGACTTGAAAAAGAGGGTGAGCTTCAAATTTCGCCCAGCCAAGAGATCTAATCAGATAACTGACCTAGGTAGCCTCTCAAGTCGGCGGCCTTTTCGATATCATCGGACAGCTGGAAGGGTGTCATGTCATCCTCGGCCTTCCTAAGCCACAATCCGTAAAGGGCACCCCAAAGGTCGTCGTTCGAGATGGTCGTCCGGTTTTGTGCGAGGGCAAACCCCAAGATGGGGGACGATACTGCGCGCTCAGGGCTAACAATCCCGTGCGGGCTGATCCGGAGAGCGCGCGATTGGGGAACAAAAGAACAGAGAGCTTCTCCATCAAGTTCGATGTGTATAGGGCCGTCTGCCACATCCTGTGAAGACTTGACTGGGGTACCGTCAGGGAGACGGAAGGTCAAGACAGGCGGGATGGGCTCAGGTTCGAACGTGGGGCCAAACTGTTGCTCAGGCATGAGGCGAAGGAACAAGCCGGCGAGGTCGCTGAGGCTGATCTTATGAGATCGGAAAGACTCGCTCGTTGATTTTATCAGTAGGCGAGATTCTTTCTAAGTTCTTATCTGATAAATTTGTCACTCCCACCCATGATTGGGTCGGCTAATCTTTAGCCTTACTTTACATGCGCTCCTGACCTTTTTGCTTCTCGTGGAGTTTTCCCTCGGCTTGGCGTTACTACAGTACGAAACGCCCCCATAACCCGCTGCCCAATCTTGCCATCTCCTCATGGTCCGCAGCCTCGTCACTTCACGGTCCTGGTATGCCAAAGCACCCTTTGTGTCCACCTCCGCTCTACCGCCGAAGATTATCTCGGATGATTCCCCTTCAGAGATCGCAGCGAGTTGGCTCAGCCTGATCACTTTTGGATGGCTGGGTGATATCTTGAACTTGGGTTATGCCAGACCATCAGAGGAGTCTGATCTCCATCGACTTCCCCTGAGTCGAGATTATGCAGATTATGCAGCGCGAATAGAGACGAGTTTAAAAGCCCATGCTAACAAGATTAACGTCAAAATCGACAACCGCGAGCTCGAACCCCCACTACCTTTGCGTCTCGTGTGGGCCCTTCGGACGGGCGGTTCACCAAACCGGTATGACACCCGGGTTACAAATCACCCGCGTGCAGAACCGAACCTCGTACTTGCATTGAACAACGCCGTATTCTCGTGGTTGTGGGCCGGAGGAGCGCTAAAACTGCTGGTAGACGTTAGAACTCTGTACGTTCCTGCCATCATTCGAGTAAGACGACGGGAGACTTGTAGAATACGATACACCATTGAAGTTCGCGCTGAGAACCGACAGCTTGTTCCGCAGCACGAGCGGGATCGACGAAAAGGCCATTCGGGACGCTCAGTTAGGTGTAACCCGGGGATGGATAGCCCAGTGAATCTGTTCGGCTTCCTCTTTCTTTCTGGCAAGACCTCGCGGACATTCGCGATTCATCCACCTGCTTGTTCTGTCGATCGTTGAATCGAAGGTTCATCCCGGTGACGCGATCCAAGCTGGCGTCAAAAGGCGTCCGGTAGAAGTGTCAAATAAGTCGACATCAAACGAGTTCGGATGGGAACTTTCACGAACCGATATTTGAGTGCTACTAATACATACTAGCTAGTATCGAGTCGACGATAAGCTACAACAAGCTCCTGCAGATATTTTACAAAAGGGACCTCACGGTGTCCACAAAGTAACACCGTTTCTGACTATCGAGCTGGACGGAGCGGGAGCATCACTCGAAGGTTGGGACGTCGTAAGTACCAATGGGATCTGCACAGAAGGATGCTCGTAAGAAAAAAACGGATAACGCCGAGGAATCGGCATCGCTCACCAGCACCATGCTCGAAAATGTACTCCTGATCGCGTTTGATCCTCCCTTGCAACTCGCTACCGAGTTCCATCGACCTCAGGGCGACACGCTCATTGAAAGCAGTAGCTCCCCTGACAGCCTCCCCGGCAACGTGGTACCTCGAGACGTGGTTCCTCAACATCATATCGAAGGGGGTGGTCGTGCTTCCTTCTTCCCTATAACCCTTAATTTGCATCCTCTCCGCTCCCTTACGGCCGAAAACCAACCCGGCCACATCGTGCGGGTAACCGTGGTAGTTTACGATAATCTTCTTGTCCTTAGTAAACAAGTTCTCGAAGTCTGTGTCCGAAAGCGCATGTGGGTGAGAACCGAACGGTCCAAGGACCATGAGATCGGTCACGTTCACTACTCTCACGCGAAGCTCCGGAGAGATCTTGCGAAGAAGGGCGGCTGCGGCAATGACTTCAAATGTGACTTCCGTACCAATACCAACAAGAACGACGTCCGGGCGGAGGCCATCGTCGGTAGAGCAGAACCTCCAGACGCTGGCGCCGGCTCGACAGTGAATTTCAGCTTCCTCTGGGCTGAGCCAAACAGCCGTGGGGTGCTTAGAACCGACCATGAGGTTGACGTAGTTCTTCGAGTTGATACAGTGGGCGATCGTGCTCAAGAAGCAATTGGCATCCGGCGGGAGGTAGACACGGACAGCGTCAGCCTTGAGATTGAGAACTGCACCAATGAATGACGGGTTCTGGTGAGAGAAACCGTTGTGTTCCTGACGGGTCCAGGTGGAGGTCTCGAGGTAGTTCAGAGAAGCGTTGGGAGAACGGAAGTTGGTCTCCTTGGCCATCTTGACGAATTTGGCGTACTGAACCATCATCGTCTGCGCGATGCCGATAAAGGCTTCGTAAGACGGAAACAGAGCGGTGCGTCCAGTCATTGTATAGCCTTGAAGCATCCCTGGAAGCCGGCGTGTCATTGGTTGTAAGTAGGCGCTAATGATTGTGTCTTCAATGTGACTGACCTTGGCAAGTATGTTCACTCAAGATCTCAACGACCCGTCCACCCTGACCAAAGGAATACTCATCCCACTGGAAGTTCCTACCCGTATTCTCAAACACGGCAGCGAGCTTGTTACTCTCAAGTTCATCGGGGGAGAAGATCCTGGTGCTGGTCGGGTTTGCGAGGAAAACTTTATCCATGTACTTGCCAACCAAGCGCATACACGATTCTTCACTACCCTTCGCAACTGCTAACTCCTTCCAACCAGGAACCACGATAGGTTCACGTCCACCGTGGATCTCTTTGACCTGGCCAAGACGCTTCTGTTTGTCCTGGGGAACGACAGAGAGGATCTCGTCGATAGGCCTTCCCCTCTCGGTAAAGAGTTCAGTAGGGTTATATGACGAGAGCCAGTCCTGGAGGGTCCTGAGACCTTCGGTGTTGGTTTTGGCGTCTGGGATCGGAACTTGGTGGGCGTGGAAGGAACCCTCTATGAATTCACCCTTGTATTTCGCGGGAGCACCCATGCCCTGTGAGGGTAGAACTCAACCATTAATCATCAACGATCGGCGCGGGGAACACACACTTTTGGGGTACGGAGAATGATGACTGGCCACCTCGGTTTGAAGATGGGTTCGCCCTCGCGAGCAGCCTTTTGGATGGACCGGATGACACCTAAAGCCCATTGGAGAGAGGCGGCCATATCCTGATCGACGTTTGCAAGATCTCTGCCGACGATCCTGACCTGGTAGCCGTAACCAGTGAAAAGAGCGGTAATCTCCTTGTCGTCCATGCACCCGTAGATGGTTCTTTCGCTGATCTTGAAACCATTCACGTGGACTATCGGCAAAACAGCTCCCGACTCCTTCGGGTCAATGTACTTGGCGGCGTGCCAGGCACTGTAGATATGGATTGAGTTCCAGAGCTCGTGATCTGCAAAAAAAATGCTCACGCGGCTGTGGGTCCTGTCTCCGCTTCACCATCGCCGATGATAACTGGGACGATCAACTCGGGTTTGTCCATGACGGCACCGAAAGCGACAGCAAGAGCGTATCCGAGTTCACCACCTTCATGAATAGCTCCCGGAACCTCAGCGTTGATGTGGGAGGGGAACCCGCCTGGAGTAGAGAAACCAGCGATCAAGTTCTTGAGACCGGTTTTGTCAAGGCTGTACTGAGGGAAGAACTTCGCAAGCGAGCCCTCGATCCAGAGAGCGGCCAGGATGGCAGGTGCACCGTGTCCTGATAGGGTGATTGGCGACTCGAGAAGACATACACAGTGAAGGAGTAACATACCAGGGCCAACAACGAAAATCATCTTCTCGTTTTCCTTTTTGATCAGCATATTCAGGTGGGCATAGGTCAAAACAAGCCCGGGGCAGGTCCCCCAGTGTCCGAGCAACCTCGGCTTGATATCTTCGGGCTTTATCTCGCGTTCAAGCATGACGTTGTCTCTGAGGAAGATCATAGCCGCCGCGATATAATCGGCCGCACGACGAAACTTGGTGATTGCCTGGAGTTCCTCCCGAGTGAGCACATTGGTAGACTCGAGGTTGACACGGTACTCGAGTATGGAATCCGGGAGTTGTGACTTTCCAGGTGGGGGGTTGGGACGGTCGAGTATCTCTCCTGGCATTATGAGGTGTTGGGGTACGGATAACGACGATAGGAGAGTAGTTGTAGGAGTGGATGTGATATGCGGGGATGGTGAGTAGGGTGTGCCCCTAATCTCAAGAGTTTATAGTGCGACCAGGGGCCAGTGAGCCAATGTGGAGAGACGGCTCCAGGCCCCATCGCGAACCCCTAGAACCCTCGTCCGGGATAGCACGGGGAGGGGCTGAGTGCGGCTACGGTAATCTGGCTCCTTGAAGCACGCAGTTGCTGGTCCGATGATAGCGAGATAATGCGGTCGAGTGCGCGGTCAAGTGTCCTGAACTGCCGTACGCGGTTGCCCCGACGTGGCCTCGGCTGCGGAGGACTGGGCCTGGGTTGCACGCACGCCAATGTTCCCACGACCACCCATCCTCGAGCACAGACCTCGGTCATACCCAGGACATAGGAAGGGTTCCAGACGCTACACAGAGATGCCGTGACTGGGACATCGATGGCGCTCCCCAATTTAAAAAACAAAGACCCCGGCTATCTTAGAAATCCACATCTCCGGGGGTTTTCACCTTTCCTTCCTTCCGCTTCTACAGCCAGAAAACAATGGATGGTGAATCCCGACACCACCCTAAAACCCAATTCCACCCTCCGGCTTCGACGTCTTCTCCCTCCCCACCACCTTCCTCATACCTGCTCCAGGGTGATATGCTGAAGTCACACCGTGCATCGGCCGCTCTGCCAGTGCGGAGAGGGGGAACCTTATCCTCGACGCAGATGGCAGCTGCGCTTTCTCCCAGTACCGCTGTCAAGAACACAACACATGTTCCTCGAAAGGTCCGTGACAAACGTCCGAAAAAGCCTGCGAGTATGTTCGGTCTTCCCTTCGAAGCCAGCTTGGTTCAGTCCTCGTCGATGAGCGCGTCGGGTTTCCTCTCTACGCCTCTGTGTCCCTTCATTACTGAAGTACTGAGGTGTCATCCCTTACGGCGCTCGTCTGGCCTGCATACGAACACTATGAACATAAGTTTTCGGGGCCTAATCGCGAACCCAAACGAGAATGAGTTGATGGCCATTACCTAGACCTTATCCTGTCATGCTCAGGCGACACCATAGGTGAGGGTGGGTGCTTGTCGTCACATCATCGCAGAGAACCGCTCGCCGTGTTCCCGCCGTCTGGTAAGCTATATCTTCCACTTTGAAGTTCTAACTTGGTCTTAACCCACAATGTTACCGCAGCAATAGACTCGAAGACGGTCTCGCGGGTCAACAGGACCACGACAGCGAGCGGATGATCATGAACGCTTACCACGCAATGAAGAAGATAGCCCAGATCAGATTTTACATGTACCCCCACCATTCTCTTGTCGTGAATCTGTCAATTTGACGGCCTTTATGTCCATCAATCATCCACACGACCTCGGGCTCCAAATGCTTACGCACTCCGGCCGTACCTCGTCGTTGTCCCAGACTACTACGATGTATTTCAGTGCTAAACTATCAGAAATTCGGATGGCGAACAAGCGGGAGCGAGACAGATATGAGAGACAGGACGAACGAATCGGGGCATAACCAGACCGGCGTACGATATGGGCCTGACTACTAGCGGAAGAAAAAAGGAAACAGAGGAAGTGGTAGTGGTACTGGGGGCGGATGAAACTTAATAACCAGCGTGAACTCAAGGTGTTGTGTATATCTGCGCACAGTTTCAAGTGAAATTCCGAAATCGACCGCGATCGACTGATGTGATGGATCCGGAGAGGGCCGCAAAAAGAACGTGAGTGTAGGAAGTGAGAGACCAGGGAATCAAAAGTACAGCCGGTGACCGGTGACCAACGAAGGTCACGGGAGGACCGATGGACCAAAAGGCGGGAATAGGGTAGGGAGGAGAAAACCAATCATATAGGGCAGAGGTCAAACGAATTTGGGAAGTAGAAAAATGATAAGAGGAAACGAACTGTGTGTGAGAGAGGATTTTATCAGTAGGGACAAAGAAGAGGAAGGAAGCAGTGTGTGCGTGCGCGAATAGAGGGAGGCGGGGGGAGGAATGGGGGGAGGGGACTACAAACGAAGAGGTAAGATACCGTATCTAGCAGACAGCGGAGAAGAGGAAGGGGGAACAGGGGACCTGGGGCAAAGGTCGAGAGAAAGCAAGTGGATAATGATAGGTTTCAATCAAATCAGCACAACCAACAAAACGTTCCCCAGGATCCCCCAACCATTTTACCGTCCACGTATTCCATGATTTCCCCGCCTTTCAATGAGGATCCCAACTTTCGCTACCATGTTCTGACGTGCGTAGCTGCTTGTTGGTGATCAGACGGAGACGCGTCATGGGGGGGACTTTTCCACCGCTTTCGAGGGAAGAGGTATGAGTACAGGACAATGACCACTGAGATTGAAAAGAGTGTGGATGGTTTCGAAGCAACGGTTCGGCCGATGGAAGTGAGGGTAGAGAGCATAGGAGAGGGAATGAGAATAATTCGGGGGATGACGAAGACGAAAGACAGGCCAAGGGCGACGGAGATAAGAAGGGTATCCAAGACAATAGCACCCAGTCCAACCGACGGATTTTCTTCAAACTAGCAAGGACCGGACGCAACTTGCGAGTAACTTCAAGCGTTCACATCAAGGACCTCTTCGCCTCCGCCTTCGATGCCGAAAGCGTCTTCGCTCACGTTGACGGCCAATCCAAGGCCGCTTTCTCCCGCGTGGTCTCCATCGACGCCATCGTTAACCCCGACGGCGGTGTTGCCACTAGCGGTCCTCTTCATTCCGCTCGCTTGGGGGCCAGACCTAGGTGGGTTTGCACATCTATCCTTCCCGTGAGCGATCCTGAGGTTCGCGTAATCGGGCTTGGTCTTGATACCCTCGATGGCCTTGGTCGCATTCGAGATGTTCGTGTAGTTGACGAACGCGCAGTTCCTGATGGTGAGGCGGTCAGCACGTAACCCGCGAAACAAAAGTGGGCCAAATCCTACTTTTCTTTCAAAAAATTGACAAGTTCGATGTCACCATATTCGCCGAAGTCCCTCTTCAACCTCTCTTCGTTGAAAGCATCGAAGTCTTCGATGTTTCCTATGTACACGTTTCTCGTCGCGCCAGAGTGGACGGAGAGCGCGAGAGCGGGAGGAAGTGGGCCAGAGTTTTTGCCCCAGCCGATCTTCAATCTCCGGTTGTTTAGGGTCAAGCCCTGGAAGGAAGCAACCTGATAGAAAGTCATGGCAGCAGCTGGGTCGACGAAGGTAACGAACTGTCAAAGCCATCGTTGAACAGAGTCCAATTGGCCAAATACGAGAAGAGAACATACCGCGATGTGCTTATCCTGCATATATCTAATGCTTTGCAACACACCCCCTCTGATGGCGTTACATAGGTCCTCAGTAGTGGTTTCGGGGTGGATGTTCCCAAGGTAGATCGTCCTGTTCAGCGCCTGGTTCCCGTTCAAACCGCTGAGGCTGTTCATCCCATTCATGGTTCCAAGTTCAGGAGTGAAAGACAAGTAAGGGGTCATGGGAGATCCAAAGTTTCCTTGACCCTGCATGGGCGAGAGGGAAGTCTGAGCGACAAGGGATTGGGCTGCGGCGGCTTGGGCGGCCTGTGCAGCGGCTTGTTGAGACTTAGGGACATAGGCGCATCGATCCTTGCCATAATTAACGCGCTTCCCTGCCCATGCGGGTTCGGTAGGGAGAGTGTTGACGACCTACATTCGCCAAGGTGTAAGAGACGCAAGCCTATCGAGTGACGAGAGATCAAACCGACCTTTGTTGCGACGGAGATACTGAGGAAGTGGACGAAGCCAATGTTCTTGTCTCTGACGATCTTGACCTGATCAATCAAGCCGAACCTACTGAGATCATCCCTCAACTCTTCCTCGGTCATGTTCTCGTCTAAGCCACCGAGATACACGTTTCTGCTGGCGTTGCTTTGTTGGATTGCCAAACTGACCTGACTAGGGACTGGGGAAGGCTTTCCCCAACCGATCTTTAACTCTTGTCCGTGCAAAGACAATTTCTTGACGACCGCATCAGCATAGAATTGAGCAGCGGTAGGGGCATCCAGGAAGGACAGGAAGACACAAGACTTTTCGGGGAGCACACGAATCGACTCAAGGGGACCGAAGTGGACGAGGTTGAGGAGCTCGTCAACGGATGCGGTAGCTGGAAGGTTCCCAACGTAGACGGTGCGACTGGTAGCATTGTTGGTGGCACCAAGAGCAACTTGGAGGGAGGCGGGAGAATACTGTGCCTGTTTTTGGTCGGGAATCAGATCATGGAAGCCTTACAGAAAGGCATTGTTACCTGGAAGTTGCTCATCTGGGTGTTGTACGGGAATCCGCCCATGGTCCCCAAAACATTCATTCCGGGAAGTCCCATGCCCAACATATTGTAGCCGAAACCTAGGTAGGGAGAGTTGGCATTCGCGCTAATTGGAGTCTGAGCCTGTTGCGCAAAAGAGGTACCGCCGGGGTTAGGGCTTAGTTGGGATGGCAATCCGGTGGTTCCGCCGGTGTTGGTGTTGATGGTGAGGGATGGTGTAGAATACAGGGCGCCTCCAAATCCGTTGGAGGGAGTGCCACCGAACTGGCCTTGGGACAGGCTGGACTGAGGTCCATAGCCATAGTTGGCAAAGGCGTCACGAGTGTTTCCACTGTTGCCTCCGTTGGTCGCACCGAAGGAGTTTGGAGACCAACGAGCTTTTTTGGGATCGGGACCACCTGCGGCATCCATTGACCTCTGGAGACCAAGAAAAACTGGCGTATGAGATGAAAGACGTGGACGAGCGAGGGATGGGCCGGGAGGGGAAACGGACCTTCATCATTTCGATGTCAAACCCGTAAGAGGGATATTGAGATGCAAAAGCGGTCTGGGATTCGTCCATGGGAGTGCGGTAGATGATGATAAGGCAGAAAACGGGTAAGGAAAGAAGCAAGGAGCAAACGTTAGAATGTGTAATTTAGCAATATAGGGAGCGTAAGGGAATGTCAGAGGTGCAGGGTAGTTGCACTGTAGCCACAGGGCAAGCAGGAACTGACAGCGAAACGATGATTTAGCTCGCTGCCTCTACGTCCTTGGCCGTCGTCGTTGCGGGGTTTGGACGGTGTGGTGGTGGGAACCAGAGAGCAGTGGGGGTAGGAGAGTGTGAGGAAAAGACACGCACGAAAAGAAGGGAGCGTAACGGGTCAGAGGTAAACTGTGGGACGGGTGTCTTTGTGAAAATCCTCTCTAAGCAAGGTCAAAAAGTACCAACATATAAAAAAGGTAGCTGTCTCTTTTCGGCACACACACAGATGAACGACGAAAGTCAGAAATCGCAAAGGAGGTAGAGGAGGGGGGGACGGGAATTAAGAGGTCAGAGGAGAGAAGGAAATGACCGTGAGAGCTGGCAGGGGCTGGGCGGAAGAGGCGTCGACCGGGAGAGTGCAAAAAAGTCGCCACCGGCAGAGATGTCTTTTTTTTTCTACAAAAAAATACCGAGTAGACTGCAAGGTCGAATCCCCAGAAACTCATTCCTCCTCCATGCCCAACCCACAACCCACCGCCCGGACATGTACACCCTCCGAATCTCGCCTCGTGTCTCCCCGCCCCATATCCAGGCGGACTTTGAAATGCAATCGCCGCCTCGGCCAATGCCGTTCATTGTTCGCCCGACTCTCCCACGGCTGCTACTGCTATTGTTCCTCCCTGGGATCGGAATCAGATCAGCCTCAACTTTCCCTTTGTCTCCAGCCTCGCCTCAAGGCTCGTCTTCGACTCGGATGGAAGTAAATGACCTATTGTTCTCTCTTGCTATAAAGTGCCTGGCTCTGAACGCCCCGATCCCTGCGGTCTTTCTCTCAAGTGCTAGTCACTTTTCTCGCTGGTCGTCACTCCCGAGAGTGCATTCGTTGTCTCTTCCTCATCCAATCGACCATCATGCCTTCTACATCTATCTACTCACCCGCCTTCGTCCCCTTACGAGAGCGCTGCAAGGTAAACCTCAGTGTTGATACCAAATGCAGGCTACGACGCACCGTCAAACACAATGAACCCCCAACCCACTCCTTCCTCGACGTTCCCGTCGATTTTTATCCTCCCCATCGTCATGAAGAAAGTCCGGTTGGGGCTGGGCTCTACTCCTCCATTCTCCCCAGCGGAAAAGCCAGGTGTCTGGGTGAAATCATCCCAGGCATGTTCGTCTCTTTCCACGAGCCCAGCCACACATCAGCACAAGTAGTTCGTGCTAATCGGTGCTTCACCCACGTCGTCTCCATATCATACTCCCACGACCCTGGTCGCATTGTCGAGACTACAACCTGGTTCAAGGACGATTCGTGCGTCCGCGCGTTACATCTCACCCTCCCCTTCCCATCATCAAAACGAAACATTTCCCGGCTCCAACTCCAGGAGAACCAGCTCCACGTCGCTCGCGACTTTTTATCCCTTGCCCTCCCTTACTCGTGCCAGTCATCACCACAAGATTGGGCCCGGAGCTCCTCCCGTGTATTGATTACGACGCCGTTAGGACAGCCGGTCGATGCCATTTGTGTAGTCGCTGCCTATCTTGGCTTCGCGTCGGGAGAAGAGGTCTGTGACGTTTTGAGTGGGATGGAGGGTATCGATGAGCTGCCCAAGGAGTGGAAACGAGTCGTTTGCGAATATGACGCAGAGATTGTACAGGACATTGCCGACCAGGGCTATTGACGCCAACCGTTGACGGATTTTTGTATCTATGTTATTTACCGTGCACTCACTTCTCTTACTTGCATACCATATCACCATCGTTTGTAGTCCTGTAGCGATTAGGTACTCTCCAAGAAATAGCACTTGTACCCATCAAACCTGGACCTCCCTGCGTCTGTTGATACTTGTTCCCGAGCCACCACCAGTCCAACTCCGCAACCCGATCCCGCCGGTGGACTCGGTGGGGAAATGTTGACTTTCCGGCTCATTGCCGACATTGTTGCAAGTCAAACTGTCGTCAGACCCGACGCCCCTTGGCGGGATCGTCAGGGATACACCCCTTGTCCTTGTTCTTTCCAGTGGTGCTCCCCTCCCCACCTCATATACCCCTCCGGGACACGGACAGCCCACCCAAAGGAAGTGATAATCTCGTCCGATTCCCCCCTGCTTCCCCGGTTATTTATTGGTCCCGAAGAGGGAAGAAGGTGACAAAGAGGGAGAATGTCCACATGCACACCCACACCGGTGTCAACGGCGTTCTCGACGGTCACTGGGAACACCATCACTACCGCTTATTCCCTCACCACCTCGACCACTTCACCCGTCGTTACGACTCACGTGGACTCGTATTGCCAGAACGAAGCTGTGCTTCTCGATTCAACCGTCTGCTTGAGGACTGGGACGAGGACAAGGACAGAGACTCTCCAACGTACGTCATCTTATCGCTGTCCATTCATCTGGATTTAATAATTGCCGTGGGCTTACTCGTTTTAAATTTATGCCTGGCCTGCTTCCGACACAATATTTAACCAAATCCGCCTCTGCTCGCATCGGTACGCGTCTCAAAACGCAGCCGCTTCAGATATCGTCTACAGTATCCCATATGAAACGACGGTCCCAGTCACCACCCACGTTCCAATCAGCACGATCTACGGTGGTTGTCACGACATCCCCGCCAATCCTGGCGGAAACAGTCCTGGCGTTATCGGTGAAGTGCCTGGCTCAGGATCCGGTAACGGTTCAAACTCCGGCCTGAACAGTCCCGACCCTGGTTTCAACTTCTGGAATGGTACTGGGTCTCAACAGAATGGGGGCAACAGGATTTCTGTTCCTCCAGGACACACACTCGTCACATCCTCCGTGTTGGTTTACACGACCGGCCCACCAGAGACCTCTGTGGTCCCTTCAATCATGACCCTCCCAGACGGTCAGGTCACCACGACCTCGGTCCTGACAGTTGTAACCCCCAAGCCTTCCCAGGTGTACGTGCCCACCACCACCTTGGTCGAGGAAACTGGAAGTAGCAGTCCCAATTCATCGAAGTGCGGAAATTTGGGTGCGATTGTCGGGGCAGTCATCGGAGGTTTCATCGGTCTGTGTTTGATGGTTTTGGCATGGTGGTATGTAAGGTACGTGTCAGTTTTCCCCCTCGCCTTGCGCAGGACTAATTTTGTCGTAGGCGAAGGAGGAGAACGACCTATGACGAGGCCCTTGACGAACACGAGAAGCAGATAGATGATCAAGAAGCTCGCCAGCAAGCCACCGAACGCTCGAAAGACTCGAACAGGAAACGAGATAGCGATCCTAAACCCACACCGTATCACTACGGCTCCTTGCTTTCCGCCGGAAGTAGGACCCATAATTCCACCTCCACCGGAGTCACGCTCTCACAGAACCCCTTTGAAGGGGGTGGTATCGGTAATAGGGTGACATACTTGGCCCAGGGATCTCCACTCCTCACGACTGTACCCGCGATGGGAGAATTTGGGATTGGGCCTGGATCGGGCGTAACCGCGGGTGCTGACACGAGCACATCTGGGGTCGGGAGACACAATGGAGCGAGGGATCCAGTGAACTATTCTGCCTCTTCGACATCTCACACGTCTGCAACAGTTCCGACAATGAACTCGACGCCGACCCTTGAGTCATACTCTGGCCAGAGTAGTGATCTGAATTACTTGCGGCCCTACGGCCCTTCCGAAGACATCACCGAGGTCGACATTGGAGGGGCTGGAACTGGGGTCGTAGGAGGGTCGAGGGTGATCTCCCCTCCTCCGCATCTCTCCATGAGTTTTGGAAGTTGGGATACCGGCACTTCTGAGGGGAGAGGAAGCGGTGGGTCGAAGCGAAGCAGTGGCGGAGATTCGGAGACATACCCAGGCCACGGAAGTGAAGAAGGGCGACGACGACTCCTACGTCCTCAACGAGAGCATGAACAGAAACGATGTACGATGGAGAGCAACACGACCGCAACATTGGTGCAGACGGAGACTACCCAGGAGTTTTTCGGGAGTCATTCGAAGAGGAGCGGGAGTCCCGTTGATTGGACTCCGCCTGCAAGAAGGACGTTATTCATCGTGAACCAGCGGGACTCTGATGACCTCTAGGGTTCCTTCCTCCGCGTCCCTTCAACTCTTCACCCCCTGTTACCTATTTCACCCATGGAACCCCTCCTTCCCTTGCACATTCTCTCGCTTCAACCTCACAGACCAACAGGGACCTACGGTTATCTCCCGCCACCATCACCACGGTCTATCTTTTTTTAATTCTTAACGTCTTTACGCCTCACCCGTGCCACACCCCGTATTAGTATTTCCCCTCCATTCTCTTTCGTTTTGGTGTCATTTACCGACTGCCGACCCATCGCTTGCTCCGGATTGCCCCCCTGTCACCCCGCTCTTTACACAGTTACTCGCTCATCCTACCATTTTCGATCGTTCTTTTTTCCCACATTCTTTCATTCCTCGTAATTTCCCTCTACTAAATATATTAGCCATCCGTGTGTACTAATGTCCCCAGTCTTCGTATAGCCTGTTGTGTTCACTACCTCGCATTTCTCCCCCTTCGTTTCTGATCTATTTTTGCATCAAACTAGATAGTCGTGGGTACCGTTCGGGCTCGAGCTTTGTTTGGGTCTGGGGTCTTTTAATGGCCCATGTTGAAACAACGAGTTTGTAGAAACTCTCGCGTGGGGCTGAGTTGAAGACCACTGTATAGTGACGAGCCGCTTTGCTCTGAATGGGTTCACGATTTGAGATACAGACCACAAGAAAACAGGAGGGGAGAAAAGATACGGGGTACATAAACCGAAACACGGGCATGGTCCCACAAAAGAAACAAAGACCTCGAGGCTATGTTATCATAATCTGGAACCGGGACGCTCGCCTCGGGGTATACTTTATATACGTACACGTGCAACCGGAGATATTGAAAGGTTCGTACTTCGTAGTGGGTGTCGTGGGGGCTTGAGAGGGAAGGGGTCTCATCCTCGTGAGTACATGGCGGCGAGGTCTGAGAGAGGACTCTTGATTCCAGTTGCACTCGGTAAGCCTCCTGTCGGTGTCTGTCCTTGGCCTTGTCCACGAGAGTTTTTCTTCGAAAGTGACACCGAATCCTTGAAAAATGAGAGAAGAGCAGGTATCAACGCTCGGCCACAAATGACTTGGTGGGAAAGAGAAAAAAATGCGCGAGACGAATGCTCACCGTGAATAAACCGTACAACGGCACGCCGACCGGCTCGGTTGGTTGGGAATCTGCTCTCGCGTGGAGTTCAACGTGGTCGACGTAATGTTGGAGAGAGTCTACGTCCGAACGGCGGAAGGTCGTGTACTGGTCCGAAGAGACTTTGCGGAGGGGGAACCTCGCTTGACTCCTCGTCCGCGCCATGTCCGTCAAACCCGGGAAGATTGTCGTCGGCTCCATGATCAACTGGAAAGTCAGGGACTCCAGGTGTGGGAACAAGATGCTTCCTTTCTTGATCTGGGATAATGCCTCGATGACGGCTGTGTTATTACAACGTTCCACAACCAGGGATCCCAACCTGTCCAAGGTCTTGAGGGTCCCGAAAACGGGACACCGGTCCAACGATTCTCCGGGATGGTAACTTCGTAAAGTCAAATCCCTGGCGCCCTCGATCGACATCGGTTCGAGGGACTTGAGCCAGTGCGATTGGAAACTGTCGTTTTGTTCTCGATTGCCGCTACGCCGAGCGCATACAGAAAACACTCCGCCGGGGCCACCGAATTGGATGTTGCAATGAGCGTGAGGAACTTCGAGCCTCAAACTGTCTACCTTCAACAGGCGCGGGGGGAGCTGGGCTGGCAAGAAATCCCGCATGGTCCGTGTATCTTCTCCGGGGAGGGTGATTTCTAATTTGACTTCTTCCACGGAAGGCATAACGAGTAAGGAGAGGAGGCGCTTTGGAAACTCTCCCACAGCGTTCGAGAAGCTCAACTTTTTCATACGAGTGAGCTTGATAACGTTTTGGTTTTCTGGAATTGGCGTTGTGGGACCGGAGAATTGAACCGAGACTTCCTCCAGCAATTTAGCCGACGTGAACACCCCAAAAAGTTCAGACATGTCCAAGATCTGGACATTTGTGACCAATATAAGACGAGTTAGGGCGGGAAATTCGGAAAAGTTCAGCTTGGTGTTGATCCCGTTCAGGTTCAAGAGTTTTAGAGCGGGAGCAGAGCCACCAAGGAACGTCGCCGGGATAGTCGGTCGGAACGCCGGTCCGTCTCCACGATGAGGTGTGGCGGAAACCTCGAGGCGTTCCAAGGCAGGCGCGGGGGTCACAAACTGACTGAAAACCTGCAACAAGTCGAATGGTTGAAGTCGGAGTGCGAGAGATCCGAACCTGTCGGTCGCGGACTTGAGGGGAATCACAGCTTGGATATCCGAATCGAAATCCGTGATCACGTTTATGGGGACGGATTTGGACCGCGCAAGGTATTGGCGGGTACGAGTCACGTCGACACATTGGAATTTGACCCAAAGGCGGGGAGAGGATATGAGAGTGTCTCGCCAGTGACGACAGACGTGCGAGGCCGCGGAAAGGTCTCGTTCCAGGACCCGCATTGTGAGGATATGTTCGAGTACTTCCCCTGGGAGGCGACCGATGGGAGAAGAGAGGTTCCTCAGACCTTGCACCATCGAGAGGACATCTGACGCATCCTTTTGCAACGAAATCACCTGGAGGGGCACTTGGTGAGGAACCGACAGTATTCGCGGCCCATTCGACGCACCTCCTGAAGGTCGAGCACTGAAGAGTTCCTGGACATGGGGTATGTCAGCATCACCCGAGCCCGAGCCCTCCAGGGAGGAAACAATGTAGCGTACCTGATGTAGTTAACAGAAATATCACACAATCGCTGCTTGAGTGCGTGGAACAATTCAGGGATAGTCAAGTCATCGCTACGAAGAATGGCGGTCATGGTCACTGTGGAGAAAGGAGAAGAAAAGAGACGTACCGAGCATTTTTTTGGGGGCTGCTTGTCATTTTGATCACGGGCGGGTTGATGCTATGCACTTGCAACAGCAGGTCTCTAGCACTCTGTCGGAAGAGTGGTCCCAGGGTTGGAGGTATCCCACTTTCTCACGGTTGCAGCGCCACCCCGCCATATTAGGGCAAACCGCCCCTTCACCGCTTTAGCCAGACTCATGACCAGTCTCCCACGTGCTTGGCTTTTGCAATTTTGGTATCGCCGCGCGGCGATAAAACCACCCTCTTTCTTTGAATAGAAGAAGTTGACGGAACACTGATAAGTGGCGTTCAGTACCACATGGCCATCCAGCAACCAGAAGGTAGGTCGGGAAACACTTATCCACAGGAATCCGCCCTGACATTGTGGTGATCTTTTCTCGGTCACCCTGTCCCCCCGCAGGGTGCTTGTAACTACGGCGTTGATGTTGCTTCTAACCAGAGATCGGGAACCATCTGCATCACGCTCGACCGTCCTTTGCACAATGGTAATTGGGGATACCGATGAAAGGTACCCTCGCCCACGTTTCGAGGATGGTGGTCAGATCAGTATACCCGCGCGCTTGACGATCAGTGGCGCCAAAAAAAAAAGCGACAAAGGTGAATCCGCCAGTATCCCCGGCAAGTGCACAGGTCATTGACTGCAATGTGTCCTAGGTACTTGGCTTTGGGTAAATCACTGGTCCAATTCACGGCCTTAGTTGTTTCTCTTTAGGTACTGTTTACGCTCAATATGGGCACCTGACTTCGGGTAAGTCATTCATCCAGTTCACTGCCCCTGGTTGTTTCAGGAACTGGCTCTGCTGTCGTTAATGATTTATGCGTTACGGGTTGAAGGTTTTCTAGGCTCTACGGGCGATTTCAATTCCGGGAACAGGTGGAGGCAGCCACCGCAGCCACCGAAAGAGAGGTGACTTTAACGTGGGGGTACTCAAAGGGAATTCAGGAGGATTACGTTTGCATAGACTGTTACATCGCTCTGGGATAGGATGAAATTCGATATACCTACCTTTCGACCCTCGCGGGTACGAATCTCCAGCGGGAATCACGCCCAAATAAACAGGCAGACCTTGAGGACCCAGGCGAGGGCTATACCCTTCAAAAGGACAACCAAACTCAGGAGTCTGCAAAAGGGATCAGCGCGAGAACTGGGAGATGAGAACATGAGGGTTCACAGTGCGCTAACGAGGACGACCAAACCGATCCAAACGTTGAAGGCCACTTGCAAGCAAAGGGAGAGAGAAAGGTCGACCTTGGCGTAGATTTTGAGCGAGTTTGGGCACCCGCCACCGCAACTAATCTTATGGTTGTCGAGAGCGACGGAGATTTTCTGGAACTGCGCGTGAGCGAAGTAAAATCCCGAAAACCGGCCAACACTTACGGTAACAACGTTGGCGACGATGTGGTGGAGAGACGCATGATGATGAAGAGAGTTGAGAGAGCTGAGAAGGTTACTTCGGCTGAGAACGACTGAAGGTGTCGATGGGAGATCTGGACAGGATACTGCCCAGTTTTTATAGGAAATCTAGCAGCGGATCATGTGGTCAGGTCCCCCGCCCCTCCGTGAATCCTGTCGGGTGGATCTCGAATGGATGGCATGGGTCCGAGCCCGGAGGGGGCTGGCGCAGTTGGCCCCTGTCCCAGTGATCGATCGGAGCTGTGGGGTAGGTTTCCCTCCATTCTACAGAGCAGGCGGCTGAGCGCGCTGATCTATTGTCAAACGTTCCCCACGATCGAATCTATTCCTCCACGCCTCTGGGCCGCTGCCTTCCTCGCCAACGGCGCAGGTCCAGTTATGCGTACGGGACTCTTCGTTTGGTTCGTATGCTTCCGCACCACACCCACCATAGTCCACGAGTGTCTTCCACAGAAGGTTAAATGTACGTTGCCGCCTTTGGTCTGTCCACCCTTTCCTTAGAAAAATCTGTTGTCCGTGATGTTGAGGCAACTTCGTCTGTGGCGACAGAGGGGTGAACTCCCAGTCCATCCAGTCGGAGCCAGCGTTCGCGAGAACATGTCTCGTCCCTTTTTTTTCCATCCCAACCCCTTCACTTGATGACGATAAGATCCCAGACGGGTGCCTGGCAGTCTCATCACAATTAATCGCCCCCCGACACTCTTTGGCCAAAATCTTCGATTCGGTAAGATAATCGCTCCGGTGGTAACCACGCCGTCCACCCAAGCTCGTCTCAAGCTGTGAATCAATGCACCCTGCGTGCCACTACTCTCGAGTCTACTCACCTCGGTAGCCTCTACTCCCACATTGACACGTTTTCGTACCGACCCCGCTCTTGTGACGCGTTGGTACGTTATTCGTTTGTACTCCATGCTACACAACCCGCGGGAAATCGCGGCTGTCAATCCTCTATGAGGACCTTTCCTCCCCCCGACTTTCCATCAGTAGAGACATTCACGCGGACAGGATGTGTTTTTTTCATCGTTTTACGAACGTGTCTGACCATTGCTCACGCCTTACATTTACCGACAGTGTTCCGAAATGCTGTACATTTGTGGGGAAGGGGGACTTGTACTGGGTGCGTGGGGGTGTCGTCCCTTGTCTTGAAGTTGCGTCATCGCGAAACGGTCATCGCGCGCGTTATCGCCCGGCCTGAGCTATTGTTTCCTAGATACACAACCCACCCTTGTGACTTTCTCAATAGTTGCAAGTGAGCGTTCCGTCTAGTAGGTCGTCTATTCTCGATCGCGGGGAGGAACGATCCACCAGCGCCAGCTTAACACGTTAGTATATATATAGCACACCTTCGTCGTACAACTCAGCTAACGGTTTTTGGAAATTCCCATACACTCTACACCCCCGACGTTTCAGATTTATAGCGACAAGTGTCAGCGCTATACTAATAGAGGAGAAGGTGTTCACAACTACGGAATAGCCTGGCCAGACCAATTGAACATACTGTTGGAAACCACGTCGACCGCGTCGACGCGACATATATTTCACCCACCTCACACATGCTTATGTTTACTTTGACATGCACTCCTACTTTTCACATTTCGTGCGTTGGCACTCCCCAGCCTTTACCTTCGTGCTGAGGAGTAAGTTCCCTTATTATAATACCGTAATCATATCTACCTGTAGTACAGTCGTACTGAAGCGTTGCTCAGTTTCCAACACATACTTGCCTTGTGTTTGGAGCAGATCATGGAGAGGCGATTTACGTAAGGGATTCCTGAGTCGTCACAACGTGAGAAAGGGAGGATTAAAGTGCCATGAGGACCTAGAGCATTCTGACGTTCTTCCGAAGTTACTGGAATGGGGCTGGATATGCGGAACTCGATGTATCTGCTAAATCACATTGTGTGTACCATCGGTGTTGTAAAGGGGTCAATGTTCATGAGGTCGAAAGCATCATTTAAACAAAATGTGATGGATTGCCTAACGTTCCGCATATGTTACTCAGGCAAAGCTTAGTAGAAAACCATGGCAAAGAAAATCTTCCAATCAACACGTGGAATGGACGAGCCGGTAGCAAAACACAGGATTTCAGGCGCCTCAGACATACCAGAAACTCTGATACTTCGTCATCAGGATTGCGATCTGAAAGCAACTTCCCGTCCTCGTCGCTCTCGAGAAGTCCTGTTGTCTGCAAACTCAACATCAATACATCGCGGGGTTTGCTTCGGCATGCATTCGCAGGAGGAACAAGACACATTGTCTGGCGTGAAGTAGCTGCAAAGCAGAGCGGGTTCGCGGATCGCCTCGTCCGTGAGGGCGTTATTGGCCGGAGCCTTTGACAGCATTTATAGTTACGATGGGACCTGGTGCGGGAGGGTGCAAGGCGCTTGGAGAGCATGCTAGTGGGCGCACGGTACTTGTGTTCGACATTAGAACTTAGTACTGGGTATCGTTCGCTCGAATATTCATGGGGCAACCCGTGGAGTGTCACCACTTCGATTACAGAGGTTGATGGTAGAACGGTTCTACGCAGCGTGTGTAGTCCAAACGTATTCAGCGATGTGCCGCCAATCTATGCCAAGAAGTGAGCTGGATACGACCGGAGATTGAGTGCAGACCCATGATGTCACAGCTATATGAACAAGGGTGAAGCTGTGATATTCATCCTTTCAGAAGTGTTTATCATCACCAGCTTGCATCGCATCATTCAATCTCATTCAAGCAGTGTTCATTCTCAACATACCGTTTCTATCCCATTTATTTATTTATACCTCCAACGCCCCAAGAAAGGCTCGCTACCACAACATGGGTAAATCCTAAACGGGGCTGTGTTGGGGCGGTGAGTCCGGGTACACCTGCACGAGTTAAACATGAGACAGCCATGTACGAGGGGGCAACTGTACGACAAACCTTTCCAGGGTTGAACAGGCTATGTGGATCAACAGCCTTCTTGATCTTCTTCATCAACTCGACAGTACCGTACCCAAGTTCGTCGTAAAGGTATTCCCGTTTTCCAATCCCTACACCATGTTCGCCGGTACACGTGCCCCCAAGCGCGATGGCACGTTTAACCATCCCCTTAACGAGCTTCTTCGCTTTCACCATATCGTCGTCCGAAGTGATGAGCAGCTGGGAGTGAAAGTTCCCTATACGATGTCAAAAGCGTCAGGATCAGACACGACTCAAGTTCAGCTCACCATCACCAACGTGCCCAACTACGGTTCCCACAAGTCCAGCTTCTTCGATTTCTTTCTTTGTCGCATACACTAACTCCGGCAATTTCGAAACTGGAACGCTGAACTATACTTCAGAAACAAAACCCAGATAAAATTCGGGAAGTGCCCACCAAACATCCGTAGGCCAGCTCTTACATCCTGGAATAAGCGCCATCGTCGCATAATGTGCATTCTTCCTGTCCGCCCACAATGCCTCCGCTTCCTTCTCGTCTCTCGCCGTCTCGAAACCTGTCGCCCCATGCCGCTTTGTAATCTCTTCCGCCAGCTTAATGGATTCAGAAATCGAGAATTTCGTCGGCCCCTGGAATTTTATGAAGAGCGAGTCCTTCTCAGGCCACTTCCGGATTGATTGGCCGCACGTGTTGATAGCGCCCATGAGCTTGTCATCAAGGAGTTCGATACATTCTGTGTTCCGTCATTTCTTGGCCTGGTGCCGAAACGACGAAGATAAGGGGTACACGTACGAATCCCGATACCCTTGTTCAAGATGTCCTTCACCGCTGCGGTTGCATTGTACACATTGGGAAACTGAACGATGGCAACGTCAGTCTTGAGGAGCGGAGCGAGCCTCACCGTCACTGGGATAATGATTGTCTGCCTGGCACAGAATTAACCTCCTCGACAGCAGAGATACGTACCTTCGGTAACGATTCCGAGGGTTCCTTCGGCACCAATGAACAACTTCGTCAGGTCAGGTCCAGCAGCTGACTTGCGGGCTCTGGAACGGGTTTTGATGATCTCTCCATTCGGAAGCACGACCGTCTGTGGTACAGGTATCAGATTTTTGAGCGAACGATCACTGCGGGCGTCCTACAATGTTGAGGAACCATTCCGCTCTCGCGGTTCCATACCGAACCGCGTTTGCTACAACAACAGGTCAAAGAAAGACGGACTTGGAGCAAAGCGTCTAGACCTACTTCCGGATCCACCAGTGCTCACAATGCCTCCCATTGTAGCCCCCGGGCCCGGGTCCAGCTACACGAACTTTTCAGGATACCCTGGAGAGAATTGCCGTCCGGAACTCACTGGGAAGAAGAGAGGAATACCTACGTACCGAACCTTAGTCGGAAACACAAGTGATCAAACAGCCAACACACACCTTTCTCTTTCAGCGTCTCGTTTACATCCATCCATCGGGCTCCCGCTTGACAAACGAGGTCGGAATCCTCCTCTGGCCGTAATCGTTAACTCGTGCACCACCAGAACTCGATTCCAATCCCTTACCGTGAATCTCAAGAATCTTGTCCATCCCGGACATATCTATACATATCCCACCAGCAGGGTGCTGTGAACAGTGGTTCCGAAATTGCGCATAAAACGTCGAACGGATACACGTACTGCTCTGAAACTCCCCTCCAGGCATGTACCCCCCGAATAAGGGGTGACGGGCATCCTGTATTTGACGGCTATCTTGATGGTCTTTGCAACATCTTCGGTCGATCGCGGGCGGACCACTACTGTGTGGTTCGACGCTATGCCCTCAAGTCCTCAGCACGGGTCGATGTCGACGAGGAAGTATGGATTACCGGGATGGTAATCGTTCTCGGAGAATCCATATGGTCCGAGCACTTCAGGATCGTCAGAAACCGCACCGGGTTCAGGAAAAGTTACTTTGAGCTCTTCTATGGCTTGACGGAAGTCCTTCGCGGTTCCGTATCGTGGGTTTTCTAGGGCGGACGCGCAGACCCCCTCATTTTCTCCGGTGCTTCCAGATTTCCGTAATTCCCGGGTTGCGAGGATATATCCCGAAGCCGCGCTCACAAGAGACGTTCCAGCCAAGAGCAACATCATACTGTGTCTCCGGGGAACCTGATAGGAAGACCAACTCCCTGTGGCATATGTCCTCTTCAGCGACAGTTGGTTCGAGATACGGTCCGACAGAAAGCCCTTTGTCCGGAACCCGACGCGTCGCGCAATGCCATGCATCGTGGCGGTTTACGTAGAAGTAACGAGCATACCATTGGCCCACCATGAGTCCCGACACGCGCTCGTGACCGAAAGGGAAGAGAAAGACACTGTGCGTCGACCGGGCCGGTGCACCGACGGATTCTGAATTCCGTGGGTCAATATCCCAATCCTGGAGGGAAGGTTTACACGCTCACGTTCAGCTCTCGCATGTAAGTAGGGAGGATATATGTATCAAACGAATGGAAGATATGCAGCGCAACGTGTCACATGTACAAACATCAGAAGGTAGAGATACACTACGGAGGAGAAAGAGGGTAAAAAGGAACAGAGAAAATGACAGTAATTGTGAAAGCCCGTTCGTAGCAGCGATCGACATGAGACTTCAGTCGTAGCATAGAATAAATACCTTTCCTCCCTCTACCGAGAGTAGAATCGCACCCTGGCTTTGGTCTAAATTGATGGTCTCGACCTTGTCAACATCCAGCTCGTCTGGAACGGGGAGAGTCTTCACCCTCCCCTCGGTCTCATCCTCCAATCCAAATGTCCCTTCCTCGCCTTTCTTCGGCCTCGTGACTCCGCTCTCGTCCATGACAACCGGTGGGAACGAGACGAATCGCAGTTCCTTAACCTTACTACCATCCAGTCGAGGGACGTATTCTATCCAAGTGGCATGCCCAAAATCAATGGCGACGAGGGGGCGACACTTTCCAGGCACCACCTCTCCGTCCTCGTTCACCTCATCCTCCTCAACGCTGCAGACGGCTTCGAATGTGTTGCTCACGAACCACATCTTTGCAATTGGTTTCCCTTCCTGGCCCGATGAGGCAGAGAAGGCCTCAACGTCATCCGTGCCAGTATGCGAATTGTTATCGACGTGGCCATCGGCTGTGGTTCCATTAGGCACAGGGAGTATGCCACCTGCCTGGAGTTCGTTGTGGCGTTGTCGTTGATATTGATCCAGGCTGACTACCTTCCCTCCAGACACAGGAACGTCAAAGTAGTGTTGTGCAATGATAAAGTTCCTTGGATGGCCTTCGCTGTCATGTTCAGCTAGGAGGAACACAGTGCAGCTAAGCCTTGGTACCGAAGGAAGGGTGGGCCACCATTGTCTGACGAAGTGCGCAGATTCCGGGTACCAGGCATGGGTGAAGAAGGGACACGGTTTGTCCCCGGGGAAACTAGGGAAGCGGAAGGGTTTGGTCACGATACGAGTGGCAGGCACGCGAGCGGAGATCGCCGGTGAGCATTGCGGCAACTGTATGTGCCCCCTCAAAAGGCTCATAGGGAAAAAGTGTTGCGCGATACCATCTCTGTCCTCGCAATGAACGATGATTTGGTCCTCTTCAACAATGCACGACCAGTTGGATGGGAAGTACTGTGTGGGCGTGAGCAAGCTACAGTTCGATCGCTAGAGAGTAGGCTCACGCATTGGATGCATGTATCTATGAAGATATACTCCGGTTTGTCCCAGTCTTGCAGACAGTAAAGCCCGATATCATGCGGTCCCTGGAGGTATATGAAGGCAGCAAATAGTTTCTGTACGGGATCCAGGAGGAAGACATTCATGACCTGTCCGGGAATGGAAAATGACGAAAGCGCAGTGAATGTAGGTTTAGGATTTGGCCCATCTAGCGGGAAATCGATTTGCATCACGATATAATCCGTGGTGCTGGTGCTGATATCACGCGAGTCACTGCAAGAAAAAAGATTGGGTCAGCCAACTGATCAGTCGATTCCAAATCGCGGCATCGGGGCTTACTCTATGTTCTTTGCCATAATAAAGAACACCTGACGAGAGTCAAACTCGACACGACACTTCCATAATTCCCACTTATCCTCGGGCTGCCAGGCGTTGATGTAAGTTTCGTCGTGGATGTCCCAACAGATGACTCTTCCAGACTTGGTAGCACAAAGCATATAACCTGAAGAAATAGGCGATATCCAGTCGACATCGGGTTCTGGGGTGGAAACAACCCGGTACCAGGTGTCTGAAGGTTTCTTTCCGCCAGAGAGGTAGTGAGACGGGGAGTATGCGGGTATAGTGGGTGCAAGTGAGCCGGTCATCCAAGACTTCTCGATCCGATATGCCTTGGTCATGGTTGAGACAAGCTCTTCGGTATTGAGATCCTGCAGACGTTGGAATCCAACAAGCGGCAGGGCGCGATTGCGACGGAGGAGACGAATGGCGAAGTTTCGATACACCGGACGTGTCCTTAGTGACTGATGTAGAGATTTCGTAGACTGCAGCAACGTTAGGATGGTCCTGTATGAGTGAGGGGTGTCATCCGCACCGACTGTAACGATTGTACGTCTATAAAGTCGAGGTGGGCAATGACATGCAATAGAACATCGTAGGGTAGACAGTCAAGCCTGAGCGGGGAGGGCTCGTCGTGGGCCATCGAGGTGCTGCGGAGATGACTCTGTTCAGCCGTGGTCGTTGTTCTGGACATTACGGAGGCCAGCAGTGGTGAAGAAGGCGGAGGACGGACGGACCTGAAGAAATGGTGATGGATGCCCACGACAAGGATGACGGAACTGCCGACGAGGAAGGCGGTCAGCCTCCGATCTGGCGTGTCTGGCTCTTGTGTCGGGGATATTTCCCAACTCATCTATAGCGTCATCGTCGACGTTGACTGTGACGACGAGCACGAGTGTTCGGCCGACGACGGACAAGACGCAGAACTGATACTCTGACCCACCGCCAGTCTGACCGAGTCTCCGGCTGATCACCGGTCACCCACCGCCTTCCCCATTCGGTCATGGTAGAAAAGACATCCGATCCTCCACAAAGATAACCCACCAGAGTTTCCAGCGACGACGACGACAACATCCACACAGGATGTACAACCCCGAGGTATCCCGCATGGGTGAGCGACGCTGGCCGCTGGGGGTTGACCACCAGCAGACCGCCACTTCCACCTTCACTCCCGTACGAAGCCCTCCCCTACCGCAACAGTCAATGGTACTCCCTGAACCGACACGTCGCAGTTCACCTCCTGCGTCTTCGTACTTCCTCACCACGCAGGGTAGCGACAATGCAGAACCACAGCCGATCGTGGCAGATGCTGGCTCGCACTTTGCGTACAGCACAACACTCCGGAGACACCATTACGAATTGACAAACCCGACGACGGCGATTCAAAACATCACACACGGAAATTGGCAGAGGGCCTTAGGCTCGTTTTCGCGCGCGACGTCACCCGGACATTCCCTCAGTCAAAACCGCATCCCATACCCAACCAGGGGCCCGGGAACAGAGGAGCATACTTCAGAGACTCCCTCTTCATGGTTCTCTCGTTCTACGATAGAGGTATGGCTACCTATCGGGTACTTCTGGCGGACAGTAATCATCATCATCACCAGGAAACCCTGCTTCACTTCCGGACGTCTCCCACTGAAGGCCTCTCATCCTCTGCTCTACCCTCTTTGCGTGCACAGTATGGTTACAACGAGTACTCTGTCGCCGCACCCGAACCTCTTTTCATCAAATTTGTAAAGGCAATCTACGAAACCCCGTTGATTCTCCTTCTATGCGGCAGCGCTGTAGTCAGCGCGGTGATGGGTAACATCAACGATGCGGTCAGCATCACCGTCGCCGTACTCATCGTGTTAACTGTCAGCTTCGTTCAGGAGCGACGGTCAGAGAAGAGCTTAGAAGCTCTGAACAAACTTGTCCCGCATCACTGTCATCTCTTAAGGGATGGGAAACAACTACACCTACTCGCAAACGAACTGATCCCTGGAGATATTGTTACCTTCACTACTGGGGACCGGGTGCCTGCCGATGTCCGAATGCTCGCCGCTGTGGACCTTGAGGTTGACGAAAGTAGTTTGACGGGTGAAACCGACGCGAGAGTAAAGGGTGTGGAGCCGTGCGCCCCCGGGGTCGCTTTGGCGGAGAGATCCTCGGTTGCTCACATGGGGACTCTTGTCAAGAATGGTGAAAGATCTTCCTTTTTCTTGTTGGTCCTGCTCATGCTGATGGACCGCCAGGCAGGGGAACGGGTATAGTCGTGGCAACAGGTATTCAAACTGAGTTTGGAGTCGTTTTCGCTATGGTTCAAGATGTCAATTATCCTCTATGTTCTGTCGGGATGTCCTTTGACAATGATTCATAGGTCGAGGAAAAGCGAACTCCTTTGCAACTGAGGATGGACGAACTCGCACAGAAGCTCTCTTTACTCTCGTTTGGAGTGATTGGCATTATCTGCATGATGGGTATCCTGCAAAGCCGCTCGTGGCTGGAGATGTTCACAATCGGAGGTAGGAACCTCGGTTCTCGGCCGTACATCTATTCAGTCAGATTGAACAAGTACAGTATCACTCGCTGTTGCTGCAATTCCCGAGGGGCTCCCCATAGTAACCACGGTTACGTTGGCACTTGGAGTTTTGAGAATGTCCAAACGGAAGGCCATCGTCAAGAAATTGCATTCTGTCGAAGCATTAGGGTCGGTATCGGTCATTTGCTCCGATAAAACAGGTAAAGCAGGAAAGCTATCAAAATGACATCGATCTGACTTTGCTCCCCTACAGGTACTCTGACTAAAAACGAACAGACCGTGACGGAAGTGTATGTCGTCGATGAAACTCTTCCCGTCGACCCTACGCCCGAATCTGGTGTACCATTGATGGAAAATCACTTCCATTCTATCCGCAAGCTGCTTGAAGTTGGGTCCATCTGTAACAACGCCTCGACTGCAAGGAATGCAGACGGAGTATACGTCGGTCAATCGACCGACGTTGCCCTGCTGAACGTTCTCCCGTCCTTTGGGCTGGATGACATGCGCCAGGTAATTCAGTAGACTATTATATAATTCCTTCAGCTGATTATTACTCTCCAAGTCATTCAACCGACTGTCTGAGCGACCCTTCAGCTCGGAGGTCAAATCCATGGCTGTCAGTGGTACCATCCAGACACCGCAAGGCCCCAGCAGGGAAGTCTACTACATCAAGGGATCGATCGACTCTATCATTAACCGTTGCAAGTTCTACTACATCGCGGACGACTCCACGCCTAGCTTAGATGGGAATACAAAGTCGATGGTATTAAGCAAGGTTCATTCTACCGCTTCGAGAGGTCTACGAGTCATTGCCATGGCATACGGATATGGATCCGTCAAGGAAGTCGAGTCTGGCGGACTTCAGGAAAACCTTGTGTTCGTAGGATTCCAAGCGATGTATGACCCTCCACGTAAAGGCGTCGCAGACTCCATCGCCCTCCTCCAATCCGGTGGTGTCCAGGTTGTCATGGTCACTGGTGACTCCGAACAAACCGCTTTGTGTATCGCTCGTCAACTGGGGCTCAGAGTTGGAAGCGGTGGCACTGATGAGAGGAGTTATTGCTTGACGGGTCAAGCGATTGACCAGATGACCAAAGCGCAACTCATGGAAAGGGTCGGGACGGTCAGCGTTTTTGCGAGGACGACACCAAAGCATAAGATGGCCATCGTAGAAGCGTTCCAGAGCAGAGGAGCACTCGTGGCTATGACCGGTGACGGAGGTAAGCAATGAAATTGAGTGCTCCTTTTCCTTCTCGTGACCCACGCCTACAGTGAATGATGCACCTGCCCTGAAGATGGCTGACATTGGTGTCTCTATGGGGAAAAACGGTACGGATGTGGCTAAGGAAGCGGCAGACATGATTTTGGTGGATGACAACTTCAGCACTATTTTGCCTGCTGTTGAAGAAGGTATCAAAATCTACTGCAGTGTTCGACTTCGGACTGAGCTTTCCGCAGGAAAATCCATCTTCTATAATATCCAGAACTTCCTATCGTTCCAGCTCAGTACGGCTGCGGCAGCGTTGACTTTGATCACCTTAAGCACGTTGTTCGGGCTCAGCAACCCGCTCAACGCGATGCAAATCCTCTTCATTAATATCCTGATGGATGGTATGATCTAACTATAAAGCAAGGTCTGAGCCATCACTTACCGTCTGATAGGCCCGCCTAGTCAGTCTCTTGGAGTCGACCCTGTGGACCCAACTGTCATGCGACAGCCTCCACGACACAAAGACGCTCCAGTGGTCAACAAGCGCTTACTCTTCCGCGTCATGTTCTCAGCGTCGATCATCGTGGTAGAAACCCTGTTTATCTACACCTATACGCTGTCAAATGATGGGACATCGCGTCGGGAACAGACCATGGTGAGCGATCCATTATCAAGTAGGCATTACATCTCTCCGCAGCAGGGGTTGACTTCTCCCGTGTCAGACATTCACTTGTTTTGTCTTCCTTGATCTCGTTTCCGCTGTTCAGAATCGCGGTCTCGGTTGCGCGATCACTCAAAATAGGATGCTCGCTACCACGGTTTCAGTATCGTTCATCACACAGCTGAGCTTGATCTACGTCCCCCTCATGCAAACGGTCTTCCAGACAGCCGCCTTGGACTCTGGAGACTTGTTGCTGTTGTTGATCCTCGCTGGCATTTCTTTCGCTTTGCACGAATTTAGGAGGAGTTACGAAAGGAGTTTGAGTGCGACCATAACGTCGTCGAGTGTCATGGAGGAAGAGATGGCATAATCCTGACATCCTATCTAGAGTACTGAATTAAGCCCTTGAATAGGGTTACATATCTGTATCCCTTAACAGGAGTGTTCGAGAAAGCGGTGTAGCTATCTTGGCTCTCGGCCAAGACCAAGCCAACCGAGGAAAAGGAATGTGGAGGAAATGAAAGTACTTTGCACGCAGACCTTGGTTGACCCACCACTTGCGAGGAACGGAACCTATATGGTAAGGTTAGCGATTCGTCCATTGTGAACCTGCAGTCATCACAAAGGGTCGTTTACCTGTATTACCCATCGGGAGGGATCCGTACTTGGCGAAAGGTGGTTCCACCTTCCAGTCAAATTCCGGGGCTCGTCCGGCAATGTTATACAATAACACCACCTGAGTGCCCACGGCTAGCCCGCCATAAAACGTGAGTATCCGTTCCACCGCTCCCTATATTTTCTAGAACTGCTGAACGCACCTGTGAGATAGTTGTTGGTAGATGCATCTCAGATGCTCTGATGAAGACGCTCAGCAGGAACTAGCCGCATATAAAACTCTGCAGATCAACTGAGAGTGCATGATTGTAGGGATACTTGTCCGAAACTGATAGAGAGACGTACAACTCGACACGGCCCACAGAGTCCGTGTTCAACAGATTAAGGTGTCTTAGGTCCATCGTGGTTGGTCCCGGATATTGTACGTTGATAATCAAACCATGGCTGTCTCACGTCCTCTGTGGTAGCGAGGCAAATGAAGGATGGTGTTGCATGAGGTCGCCAATACAATCGGAATCCTTGTTCATGTTACCCACCACTTATATCTCCTGTAGTCACCGGCGTCAACGGCACAAGGGAGGGATCATACGGTAATTGCGACGAATATCCATAGTCTTCCAGTTGCGAAGGAACGAGGACGAGTTCATCAGGTGGCAACTCAGAACAATCTGTTTGACTTCTTCCGTTGGTCGAGGGTGACACCGGCCCCAAGGAAAGTGAAGGCAGGCGAGCTTTGATCCCCAGGTGTCGAACGAGTTCGGAAACCTCGACGTCTGAACGCAAAGGGGGTTACGGATAATTTAAGGACATCGTCACAAAGACACTCACGATCTTCCGTGTGCAACATCCGTGACGCAAAAGTGCATGATGGACCTGGCGTGTCTGTGAGTCTCCAAAAGCAACGTTCCGTGTGCAACGTACCAGGGCCAAAAATGAAGTCCCCACCAAGCTGGGTCATTTTCCCGATTCTTCCCGCGAACTGTGGATTTTTGACGAACAGATGCTGCGTGATCGTTCGTGAAATGGTGTTCCTCGTAATCTTCCCAGATAAATGACCTACAAGGAGGTTCTTGAATGCGTACCATGGCGTGTTGTTGGTAACTCGAGTCATGTAACTCTTCTTTTTCTGACCAAAGGGGGTCAGCTTAAGACCTTCGAGCCCAGATGCCAACTCGAGTGCACGGAAGGTGGACCTCGAGGGATCGGCGTAAACCTCCCCATCGAATCCTGTTATCTCTTGATGGAGTTAAGCGTGAAGCGTTAATTTAAACATTCTAGCAGTTCTAGATCAGTCTTCACCTTTGTAGGACGGAATGATATCCCAACTTCCACACCCGATTATCGCCAGTCGTACGTTGGCATCATCAAATATCCGCCTCGGAATTGATGCGAGCTGTGTCACATAAGACTGTGGTTGCTGACGCATGAACGAGAATCGAGGGTGCAGCCCGGACATAAACTCACCTGGCACGTCTATCGAATGTCGATGAGATCGGTAAAACAATAAAACACTGAAAAAAAAACACTGACCACACACCAAAAATGACCTGCGAAGAACACGGGTAAGAAGGAGGCGAGGCTGCTATAGGGGAGCACATACGAATGAAGATTACTACTGTCTTCTTGGTTTCGAATAGACTGCCAAACGTCACCGCTCGGCCATTTTCGTTGAGAATGTCGAGCTCTGAGACGGCAAGAATCGTCTCTTTGGAGGGAATCTCCCGTGGTCCATCGAAAGGCATTTACTATGGGCGAGGGCGGGTATGAGAAAAAGAGGGATCCCACCTGTGACAGCGTCCACCAGCCATACTTAACAGCCGGGGGGATGTCGTATTGTCAATACCGGTTATGAAATGGAATTCAAATATGCCCTGATTTCTCGCTAACGTCAGGGGCGAACATCAGGTGGGTTGCTCGGTGCCGCCCCCTAGTGGTTTCCCTCGTGCACAAACAGCTCACCAATCGAATGTCGCTACTGCGATTGTGGAGCAAATGGTCATGGACCAGGAACCATGCTCCTCTCCCTTCCCACAGCCATGAATCGCGGATGGCACATGATGCATGATGGGTCACGAAGTCTTTGCTCCCCAGCTCAGCCAGATGTCGTCTGCCTCTCGATCACTTGGAAGATGTATTGTGGCAGCATCACGTCCCAAAAATGTTCTTCCTTCGTAATCTCGCTGACTTCCGCCGCGTCAAAAAAAAGTCTGGAAGACCTGGCCGGCGGTGTTTTTCTACAGAGTCCGACCCTTTGTCGCAGATGGAAGAAGTTGTTTGAGATCTCGCATCTCCACCTACCTTCGAGAGCGTCGGCAAACTGTCGTGCACATATCGCTCGGGACGGAATGTGATCTCTACACCCAACACGTTGGTAACTGTCCCGGCGTAGTTCCGCTCTCCGCCGTCGGTTTTTCGTTCCATTGGGGCCAAGGACAAAGGGCGTAGGGAGCTGTCATCGGCTTCGTGCTCTCATACCGAGCATCGAGCCGTGAACGGGTGAGTCGATCTTTCATCCCAGCACGTATTCCGCATTGTCGGTCAGCGTGGAAGGGGGGCTGCTTTTCCCCTATGACGCGTTCGGGAAACTCCCGGCACTTTGCGACCACATCCCCATTCCTGGCACCTGAAGTATTTGACGCTTACCCTCTCGTAAACATTGTAGATAATGACCGTTGTTGAACTGGCAGAACCGCCTGGTCTGAAGTGTTCCGTAACTCCCGCACGTCCTCAAGGTTGATCTGGCTTCACGTCCCTCCCATTCTGAAACACGGACCAGAGGGCTTTCAAGATCAAGGCGTGAGGACAGTTATCGTGGAAAATATCATAGCGTTAGACCAAGTACAAGGGTGAGATGATCGCCATTATCCCCTTGACTGATTTTCAACATCAAACAGTTCTGTCGTTGCATCGAAGCATCATTTGAGAGGTGGAACTCAGGGCTGAATTATTATTACAGACGGGCGCTGATACCCCTTGACCGCAGGTGAAACTGGGATCTGCTGCGATGACTTATAACCCCCCCCTGTTCGGACATATTCAACGCAATGTTTTTTTGATCGCGTCGGTGAGTGATCCAATATCCCGCAGGAGAGGAACGAGAGGACCTAAAAATGCACTTCCGACATCCTCTCCCCCACCCAATCTGCGACCGGCCATCAAGTTCAATAGATGTATTCAATCTTGAACTCAGCGTCTTGGAGTCGCATTTGCTATCACCTAACGTTATCCCCACAAACTCACGCGGCAGCTTTTACCGAGTGCCTCAGATCCATGCAGCGGTAGAACAAGAGGCACGTATCGTCTACGAATATATCCCGAACACCAGGAGTCCCGACATGACCACATCTGTTCCAAGCAGCCCCGTCGTATGAGATGATGCCCTCTCCTTCCCAGCAGATGCCGGCCACCTATTGCGCGGGCGGAATCGAAACCGAGTTCATCCCATTTGCGATGACCGTCAGGACAGCATACAGATGGATAAGGAGATCCAAAAGCGCATGTGACTTTGGTGAGGTATGTAATCCATTCAAAAATGAACGCAGTCCGACGCGGATACGTCTCCAATGGATTCCTTTTGAATGTAGAGCTGATTCCCTGTCTTCTGTGTAGGATCCAGAACCTCGGTGCGGCTTCCGGCGTCAGCGCATCCAGGTTCTACCTGTGCACAACGGCCGCCCGGCAATTGCTGGCAGCGGATCCAACATACCTTTGAGACATCGGAGAGCCCTAAGCGATTGGATCGCACTCTTAGAATCAAGAACAACAGCTCCGAGTTGTGCCTCAATTCTACCACTCAAGAACTCGGAACACCTATTGAACCCGCTAGGCGCTGTTGGCTCGTTGATAGGATGTTTGCAAACCTTTGAGAACATTTTGTGTAGTGTTTATCTTGAACCAGGCCCCCTCGGTTCCGGTTCCTATTGACACGGTTTCGGCACTTGAGCAAATCCTGACTCCCACCCCTTTACCATTGTGAGAGTACGGGGTTTTCGGAACCACACAAACTGATATGCAGGAGCTAAAAGTGCATACGCCGTTCATATCAGGTAGCTCCGTATAACCCTAATGCACGATCCAACGTACTGATCACGAACCGTTGTAGACAGTAAGGTCTCGCCCAGTCTGCTACTATAAGCTTATCGGACCCCGCCCCACGGCAGCCCCCCCGACCTACCTGCTTTCATTCCCATTTCAACTGGTCCAGACCATCAGATGGTACAGAGTCCCCAGAGTAGCAGTTGCAGTATGTATCTATCTCGGGTAAGCCTATTTGCTTTGGCTCCACCTATCCTGTGCTGAGATTTTGTTGTCAAGATCGTGACCATCGGGGAAGAAATGGAACACCGTTCGACAAGCTAATAGCTCCAAGTTCCACCCCGGAAATCGGACTTTCCTCATGGTACGCACGGGCTGTGATGAGGTACTCACCACCGTGGATCCTGTCACCAGCTTATCTCAAACAACCCCATCGTGACTCGCAGAACGATATCGACCTGGGCTTCTTGTCTAGTACTTGTGGGGACCGAGATCGAGCGACTCAAATGTACTTCAAGACGCCACGCCGCAATGGCGGACCGGCCTAGCCAGAAGCTCGGTCAGGAAGAGGGTGATGACGACAGTGACGTGACGCACCACGAGTTTACGCTGCCTGGAAGCCCCGCCAGCCGAGCGGTCGTGGTTAGACCGTAGGATCCACAACACCTGTCAAATCGCGAGGGCTTCCTTGTGAAGTTGCCCGGTGCATCTCCACTGATAGTTCGGTGTGTATCCAACACCGATCTGATAGAGCCTGGGCAATTCGTGTTCCACCGCCTTATCATTACCTCATTTTCAGAAACAGGCCCAGACGCAGTTCAGGCCGTCTATATTTTGTATACGTGTTTGCCTACCGTTGAATGTGCCATGTGGGGATGAATGGCAGACGGGAGTTATTCGTGAGTTCTGAGTCATTGATCGTCTCGAAATGGGGGGGCGATGATATTTCAATGACGGGGCCAACTCCTCGGAGGTCTCCTGAATCGACCACAAAAGAAACCGAATTGGCCCCGATGGAGCCGAGGGCGATGCTCACGGGAAACCGGAGTTCGTGGTGTGAGACACATTGGAAGGTGTCCCCTCGGAATAACCACCCGCGCATTCTCAAAAGAGGGGGGGGACATACTCATAATAGGGTTCCGCTGCTTTTCTTCCTTTTCTTCACTCTCGGCGCTGCGTTCCGATACCCTTCGGGTACCACTACTGCGCCGTGTCATTCTCAAACGCGAACGAGGTGGAGCGACGGCGTCAAACAAAGCCCAGGTTTTTCCCGTCGGGATCACAGTGGCCAAGGCGCTCATACGGTCGTCGTCGTCCTCTTCTTTACTTTACTTTTTTTTTTTTTCTATGGGGACGCTCGCTGATCAGTGCGAGATCGTTGGCACTCGCCGATTCGTTCAGCTGTTAGGCGGTACTAATGGCACAACCGTTTTGGTATGCTAGGTTCCAGGCCAACTCAATCTTCGGGAAAACTGAGGTATGGTCTTTGCCGCCACTATCAACGTTGACGTTAGGGGCACCACGCTGTTTTAATAAAAGTCGCCCCGCGGCGATTTCGCTCCCAAGAAGCCACTCGCACCCGTCACGCTCGCGCGAAAAGCAATGCTCGCGGTCGTAATTTCCTGTACTCCGATGCATAAATACAACTACCGAATTACAGTGTACGTTTAGCTATATCTTAAAGGAATGCTACATGTTTCATTATCGACCTGGAAGGCGGAGAACCATTTACAACGCAATAATTTATGGGAAATGGAGGACAGCAATCACAAAACAACCTGTGTGTGTAAATGCACAAAGGGGGGAAGGGGGGGGGGAAGAGAAAGCTGGAGAAGAAAGATAGGGGGGACGAGATGCTGATCAAGCCCACGACCGCGGCTGATTCGCACATGACCAATTCGTGGAAGGGAAGTCGCTCCTGACGTGGTTCCAGGCGCTGGTCATCCCGGAGTGGGAGTTTCCTGTGAAAGGCAGGTTGGGCAAGGAGTTGGAACGTGTGTGCATCGGGTTGACGTAACAGTCGGAATAGCCGGCAAAGGTATCGTGCAGTGGTGAGGGTGCGTGAGACTTGAAATTTCTCATGTATAATAGCTGAGCTGGGGTCTCGGGTTCCTGTGGCTGCTGCGGGAAGAACTGCGGAGATGCAGAAAGTGGGGTAGGATAGAAACCGGACGGAACGGTATGGGGGGTCTCGTAGACATCAGGGAACTGATGGGGAAAGTTTACAAAGTCGGTGGTAGATGCTGGAGACAACGTGACCGCATCCTTTGCAAAGGTGTCCGTAAACGCCCCAAAAGAATTGTTTCCCAGTAACCACGAGTCGTGAACACCACCGTGTTGGGTTAGCTGATCGTCTGTTGCAATAGAGATTTGATTGGAAAACCGGCAAAGTTCACCAGGAAAGTTCGTTGGCGTGTTGATAAGCTCACTTGGAGAGTCCGAAGAAGAGAGGGATGAGGACGAGAGCGGTCTTGCGGGAAAACCTGGATCAGCGGGTTTCCAAGTTGGGACGCCAATGTTGACGTCGGGGTTAGCTGGTAGGCCCCTATTATTGTGATGCTGACGTTGGAGGTGCTGCAGGGCGATTTGAGGGTCGACAGGCACGAGCGGTGGGGGCGTGTTGGGAGGAGAGAGAGATTGGTCAGAGGGGGTGGCAGGAGGGATCTGGACCACGGGAGGCCCATCAATGATGGTGAATGGAACCTCGACAACCGGTGGGGTGGACTGGGGTGGAGTGGGGGCGGAGGATGTGGGTGGCAGAGTTTTCCGTGATTGCGCGGAGATACGGCTTTGATTCAAAAGCGTGTTACCGGAGCGACGGGAGCCCGGAGAGAGGTGGATTCGATAGCTGGAAGGCCACAATAAACAAATCGCAACGTCCTGGGACACGGAGATGACACTCACTGTTGCTGGAGATTATCCTGGCGAGAGCACCTGGTTTGGCAACCAGGGAACGGACACTTGTGTTTCTTCTCACCAGTGTGGACACGAGTGTGTCTCTGGAGATGACCACTGGTGGAGAACGACTTTTGGCAGGTTGGGCAGAGATGCAGACGGTGTGCAGTCGCTGAGCGGGGCATGTCTGGGAGCGTCGATGCTGTTAAGCTGACGGGGGAATGTGTTCGTACCTTGTCAGCGGGACGGCCAAAGTTTTATATATGTGTGAATTGCAGGGCGGCCCTTTACGGATCTTTGCACATGATCTCGATTTGCCTCTCGTGCTGTCGCCTGGATCCGGTCCGCCTTCGAGTGGTATTGGCCCCGAACCAACGCGTGGGTTTACCCACGAACAGAGTTGCGGTAAAGTTGGAAAGCCCGTCCCCGATCTTCCCCTCTCCAAATATGTTGCGGGTTCGAACAAGTCGTGGGGGGTAGACATACGAGTCCGGCCCCGGGAAGGGGTCTTTTCCTTCTTTACTACATTTGCCACCCCTGGCCTGGAAGCGGTGGATAGAGTCGCCTCTGGTGGTCAGCGGGAGTAAATTGCCCCGTCCCAGAAGTTTGGGAAACGGCGACGGTCGGTTATACGGCACAGGGTGAGGAGTGAAACTGCACATCCCGCATCACAGGTCCTATCCAAGAAACCTTATGTCCAAACAATTGGAAGCTGTTCTCCCCATCGGAATCAATGTCGTGGAGGCCTAGACGGGCTGATGATCGCCGGAGGTTCTGTCACACAGCGGGTGGATCTTTCCCACCCCGTCCTGCTTTTGATCCCACCTCGGGTTTCACCATCTCGTGCACAGCCCCTGGGTCACTAAACGTCTGAAACGTCGCTACAGCTTCGCCAGAAAATGATCTTCTCTTCATTCTCACTGGTGTAAATCCCCACATGGCAGGCTGAGAATCTCCACGTTACGGAGCGACAAACGCTCCCTCGTCGGTACATTTTTCTTTTCTTGCCTCGGCCCCTTCGTCGCCTCATCCGGGGTATAGGCCGTACCAGATTTAGGCCCAACGCCCCATGTTGGCACCTATCGACCACCCTCCGCGATCGAGGTCACTCGGAAAATCGGGCCCCACCAGACACGAGGACGATGTCCCCCCATTCGACCGGCTCAGGACCCGTCCTCGCTGCCCGACCTGACAGTAGTAAGGGGCAGATTCGTTTTTTCGTAGTCAGGTGGTCACTATTTCATAATCGCGAACGCTATTACAAGGTCGGCATTCCGGGCTCAACCGCCTGTGAGTGCACGGTTACAACCTCTTGTCCAGTATCCCACCATCACCCGCGAACTGGCTCGTTTCGGGGGAACACCTTGTATTCACCTTCTTTACGTCCAGGCTGGATACCGTGTGCTTTTGTAGCCCCGAGCGCCATTCGCTTAGTAGAACCCACGGTGCAGCACAACCATCCCGCCCCTCCACCTTGCTGTTCAAGCGTGCGACGGTGGAGCGAACGATATATCCGCACCGCCTCTGAAGGAAGCCCCGCTAATTAAGGAATATCCTCAATCCCTATTTCAAAGTTCCCTCGGATCGATGATCAGATCGGCACACATTCCCGTCCCCGTCACAGAGAGAGAGAGCACTGCAGCCTCCTGATTTTGGCCGGGGGTTCACTCGAAACTCTCTGCGCCTGCTCCCCCCCGGATCTAATCAAGTAACCGAGGAGCAATCAAACGCGCGGAATCCGTTCATAGCGCTCAGAGTGAACGGAGTGTTCCATCAAATTCCCCACTGACTCGAGATGGCACATGGGAGCTTAGACCACCTAAACTTGCCCATTTTTGATTTAGACGAGCGTCAAGCTTGAAGCTGCTTCGTCCGAGGCGCGGAGTTGGCTGTTGAATTCCTTTGGCCGCGTTTGCGCATATGAGTGGGACCCACGTCCCCTTAGAGGCAACATCAGACAACACGCATTCTGCAGTTCCTCCATCCAGCCCGATATCTCCATCGAATCAATCACAACATGTATCGTTACGAAACACCCTTCAGAAGGCATTCTTTCAGTGACCCACGGGATCAGGCGGGTGCCTCGCCGCAGTGTCAACGATCACAGTGTATTGTGGGTCTTGCCAGACATATGTCCAGCTAGCGCCACCTGGTGTCGAAAGAGACTGGACAGCGCCGTTTCGGGATCACGTATCCAACGCTTGATTGATCGCGATGGCATGCAGAAGACTGAAAATTTCATCGGAGGAAAACCCCAGACCGATGGCGGATCACAAGCGAACTAGATCGTGTGGGAGGGTAAAACGCGACGAAGTGATGTCAAAAGTCCATTCTTCAACGCTCCACCTGTCTCCGGTGCTTCCCCTCCCTCACCGTGAGAGCGAGAATGTTTGTTGACGATCGTGGTAAGGGTCGCCGAAGTTGAGGCGTTCCGATCTGTCGGGGACCATCTCAAAGTCGGCGAGGAAGATTAGCTCACAGCCCAAACCATATGTAGCGGGCTCGAATCTTTGCGCAAGATGATTTCAAATGCGGAGGGATCTGAAGAGGACGAGAAGACTGCCGGTGATATCCCCATGAGCCAACCTGATGAAACCTGGAAGAACAAGAAAACAAAAACTGGCGAGGCATCGATATCATGATCGGGGGCTGAACGCAAAGTAATTGAGATAAGTGGTGTATGTTTTTCTCTCGAACTCCGTGGCGTCAGGTCTCGACTCGTGTTCCAAGCCACCCCCCCCCGAGAACGGAGGGGGAGGCAGGGGTCTAGAAGAAGGAGAGTGGTGGAAGAGAACGGATGTCGGACAGGTCCTCCGGTAGACGTCCATTAACCTCTCGGAGAAGGCTGAAAGGGGATGGTGTAGGCCACTCGGATTCGAAAATCCGCCAAGTGGGGATAAGATGGATCACGACCTCATGGCGGTCAAAGAGCTACTCCCGCAATCACGATCCCATCCACGGCGACATTAATTAGGATGTTGAGAGGACGAGCGGCGGCGATCGCGTTCGGCGGCGAGTGTGCCCATGAGGACCCCCACGCACCGCCGAGTCCCAACGTTCCTAATTAACCGCGAACCATCGTCGGACTCAGTCCAGGTATATGTTGACCACAGCCTCGATTGATTGGAACATATCCATTCTTTCCCTGGGGTTCTGGTGTCAGCGCCGGTATTAGATTAAGTTCAGAGAAGCACAGACCATGAGGCCCTCCCCCCGGTGTGGGGACCAACAAAAACAATTCCCACGTACGGAGAGCCCGAGAGCCGTTCGGGGCGACAAAAGACTCTTAGGTCCCACGGCACACCCCTAGTGAACTCTCGCAACTAAGAAGTATCACGCAGGGTGACCATGGAAGTTCTAGTCAGACCCCTCGCGATTGCGGTGCAACCTACGTCAGGCGCTGCGTTTTTCCAAGTCTCCGAGTGAAAGTATATCGGGCGGATGTTAGAGTTCCACACAAGAGTAATAGAAACCCGGCCGAACCCCGAGTATCGAAGGAGATGAAAGGGTTGGGGAAGTGAGATCAGGGTGTGCTCGTGGGCGAGCATCAGGAATATCCTTGAATTCCGGTGTTCCATCCACGAAGTTCCAGGCTGAGACGATGGGTCCCGCCGACCTGAAGCTTTCAGACTGAA